>PVKU01012846.1:0-32659 GCA_004027475.1 Anoura caudifer | reverse complement strand
ATATGAAATCTGAGGATAAGATGACTTTGGCTCCTTCTTCTGAAAATGTTTCTTAATTGGAGTACAAAGTGACTCATCACAATTTAGAAAATTATAGGTAAACAGGGCTAACATAACCAAATTTTAGGGGGAAGGAATCATGTCTCCCCTTTTTTGTTTTTTAAGAAGATTTTAAAAAATATGTCGAGCCCATTCTACAGTTGTCTGACCAGTTGGATTGTAAGTTATTCCTACTTTATGTTGGATATTCCAATGCTGAAGAAAAGCCTGAGTAGAATGGGCAAGGAATCCAGGGCCATTATCAGTTTTAATTTGCTGAGGCCATCCTAAATGACTAAAGGCCTCAAGACAATGGGCTTGTATATTTTTAGCAGATACTCCTGTTAAAGCAGATGCATGTAGGGCACCAGAGTAAGTATCAATAGAAATATGAACGTATTTGAATTTTCCAAAGGGAGCGTAATGAGTGACATCTGTTTGCCAAATTATTTGAGAACTTAGTCCTTGAGGATTAACTCCTGTAGATGGGGGTGCCTTGCTAAGGGCTTGGCAATGAGGATATTCTTTAATAATTTGTTTAGTTTGGAGAGACAGGCCCCCTGCTGTTTCTGCAAGCTGCAATGAGTTTAAACAGCAAGAGAATTGCCCTGTTTTTCTCAGGACCTAGTAGCTCCTAGGGTTAGAGTTTTCAAGGAAAGTGGGAAAGATGGGAGCGGGGGAGGTGCTCTGAAAAAATATGTTTTAGACAAAAAGTGGTTATGTGCCAAGGGCCTTTTGTAACTCGATTGACTAATTGTTCCCTTCAGGAGAATAGTCAGTTCTTCCCTACAGAAACAATCAGTGTTTACAGGTACTGAGTTAAAAAAAGGTACTTTGTCTTCCATGGAGAAGGGCTAATTGCCCCGGAACACAGTATACCTATATTTCAGTTTTACAGTAAAGGTCATGGCTCTGGCATAAACAAGGAGGATTCTTAATATTTCTTTAACACATCACATGCCCTATCCCACTTACAGCATGCTTTAGATTGACAAATTTTTGAACACATTCATAACTTTCAGAAACAGTTTTTTCTCTACTGGCAAATACATTTACTTTGTTAAAATTGGAGTTTTGACCTGCTCCATTTCTGACCTGGGCCAGTTCACCCCTCCTTAGGCAACCTGGTGGCCCCCGCTCCCGGGAGGTCACTATACTGATGCCGAACTTAGTGCGGATACCCGATCAACATAGCACACTAAAGCCCGGAACTCCTGGGCTCAAGTGATCTTCCTGCCTCACCCTCCCCAGTAGTTGGGACTACAGGCACGTGCCACCTCGCCCAGCTGGTCCCAACTGCACCAGTGTGTCTAGAGCTGTACCCAGGGCCAGGCGTGGGGAAAGGTCTACCCCCGGTGAGCACCAAGGAGAAATGGAGGCAGTGAAACCAATCTCTACTCTCCACCGCCTCCGTCCCTGGCAGAGAGACCCAGCTCCCACTCGACTCACTGCTAGCGTGCCCAATGCGGGGGAGTGGGGAGGGGGGGTGCCTCAGAATGCTGTGAGAGTGTGTGCATACCCGTGCTGCTGCCGAGCTCACCAGGAGGGCGTGAGGCTCTCAGCAGCTCACGTGAACCACGACAAGGGCCTACCTAGTGTGTATGGTACCTTCTGTTCCATACTTCCGAATCTAAACATCCCTTATCTGGGACATATTCAGCAGCCCCAAAATGCTGCTGAACCTAAAACATTGCTCTTGTTCCTTAGAGGGCCCATTCCCCATGGTTAAGGATTCACAGAAACCTTCAAAGAAACTTTTTAACAAATAAAAGAACCTTTTCTGAAATTCCTCCCATCACAAGCGCAGTGTTTACAAAACCAGTCTTAATTTTGCTTTTTCTACACATGCACCTTTAAATCCTTATGCGGGCGGATGAAGGGAAAAGGCAAAACTGAAGGGGCCACAAGAGGTGGCTTAAAAGAAAGAATTTGCTGAGCTGCCTGTCAACTGCCCTTTAACTAGTTGATGTTTTTAAAGCTGATTAAAGGGAAAATCTTTGCTGTTTCTCCCAAGCCCAGACCTAGTTTGGGGTTGCTTCCCAGCAAAAGCTTGGGAGAGGGAGCAAGGCTCCTGCTTACTAAAGAATGTACAGTTGCAAAACGGTTGCAAGAGAGAGTGACCTAGGAAAAAACCTTTTCCTCTGAAATCCAACACACCCTATGACATTCCTGAAAAGCGCTCATTGTCACATTGGCCCTTACCTGGGCTGATGCACACGTTTCAACCAAGTTGGTGTGTTGTCCACAATGACTACAGCTCGTGGCCTCTGGGTCCCTGTTCCTGGGTGCCAGCTGATGCAGACACTGGCCCGCAGTGTCCACATCATTATGGATGAAATGAGGCATTCACACAGACTACTGAGTCCAGTGGAGGAAAAAGGAACAGCATGGCTTTTCTCTCAAGGGGAGCAAAAGCTTTGGACCTTGCCATGACCAGCCTTTGTTGGGTTTCCCCTGTATATTACAATATGGTCCTCATTTACTATGCATAGGTTCGCTTTAGGTGGTTACCTTATACAAACAACAAAGGAGCCAATGCTGCTAATGACATCACTGAAGAAGGATATTTGCAAATGGAAAAGGGAAAAGTGGTCGAACCAGTTACACTCATCCTAGGAAGGTTTAGCATAGATTTTAGCAAGGTACAGTAAACAATTGCTGTCTCAGTTCAGGGTGAAGGAGTTTTACCAAAAGCAAGTCTCAGAGCAGTCTAGGTACAATGCAGGCCTGATTCCCCATGGAAAAACCTATCTGTGGGTGTGGGTCCTGTGCATCTCCGAGTGGGAGCTGGGCCCACACCACGCAGAATAGTCTCCTACACAGGGTGTATTTGTTTTTTAATATAATGATTTTTGTATGCAGCTTAATATTTTTGTAATACTTAAATTATAAAGCACTTTTCTACATATGATCTCTCTTGATTCTCACCCAAATCCTCTGAAGCAGTCAGGTAAACCCTATTCAGAGGGAAAGAACTCAGAGGGGTTTTAGAAAATGTTTTAGATTCTGGAGCAAAATCTCTGGTCTTTTGACTTTTATTTCTGTGCATTTTTCTCCTTAATAAAAAGGTGCCTTTGTTTCTGTCTGAAGTTGTGACTGCTAGTGAAAACAACAAAAGTCCTGCATTAGCATACTTGTGAGCTCTCAATAAATATTCATTGTGCTGTTTAGGCCATTTTCTCAATTGAGAGTCCACAGAACTCTTAGTTAAATGTGGAATCATCCTAGCAATGTTCTTTTTCTACGGGCTTTGTTCCTAGAAGTTCTTTGAAGCACAAACAAAATAGACTCATCCATTATAATTATTTTTTAATTTCTTTCCACTATGGGCATCAGGGAAAAAAGACACCAAGCAGCAGAAAATAAGTGATACAGAGCTAGTGACAGGCCAGGCCTTGGAGAATCCCTGGGAGTCCAACAATGCAAGACACCAGTCTTAATTAACACAGAAGTGAGCTGTACAGTCATACACGTAGTTTAGTTATGTCTTCTATTCCTTTGTTATCACAGGGCATGAATGTATGTGTGTGGAGGAGTGGTATTTGTGACAACGTGGGCAGGCTGGGAGCAACGAGAGATAATGGTTCCTGTATTGATATATATCGTTTTACCTCAACAGTCTGGGGCCGGTGGTTAGTCTTTGACTCACAGCTGTGTTCTTTTGCTAGTTGGTTAACGTGCCAGGTACCATTTCTAAGAAAAAAACAAAATGAAATGTGAACGCAGCATCACCATTTTGTGTTACTTAATGATACAGGGATGCCTCTTTAAATATAATGTTGCCCTAGGGCTCTACATGGTCCTGCAGCTCTGCTGTATTCAAGAAGTGTCTAAAGCCTGAAGGCAATATTGCACAATTCAGAAAAAAGATTTTTGCCTAGGCCATTAACATATGCTCTAATGTCCTTCTCATTGCCAAATCTTTTCTATTAATTTTCTTTCCCTCAGTTCCTCTCTTAACCACCTATGATGTTGGTTTTGAAGAAAAGAACTGTCTTCTCCTGGTGATTTTGTGAGTTACGAAAACTGTATCTTTGGTACTTTTCTCTCTTTTTTAATGTTCATCCTTTCAGTTTCTTGGTCTCTCTCTCTCTCTCTCTCTCTCTCTCTCTTTTATTTATTTTTTTTTTTTACCACAACAATCATTTTTCCAAAGTCTATTGAAGAGGAAAATTATCTTGTAAATTAAATAACAATAAAGTGGTGGTTGTTTCAAGTTAATTTGCATTTAAGTTTAAAAAAACAATGTTTCTAAACAGCTTATTTTTCAATTACAGTGTACATTCAACACTATTTTTGTATCTTATTTTTATTTTATTTTGCATTCTAGACAGGTATTTTATTGTTTTTATAAACTTTTTTTATTGTTGGTCAAGTACAGTTGCCTCCATTTTCCCCCACCACTCCCCCCACCCCAGCCATCCCCACTTCCCACCTTTGATCCTACTTCCCTTTGGGAGGTGGGAGGGGATAATGGGGGATAAAAGGGGAAGGGTTTTCAGGAACATCTATAAAGGACACATGGACAAAACAGTATTTTTAATTACTTTCATGTGTACAGCATAGTCTTTAGACAATCAAACTTTCAGACCTCATGGTATTTACCTAGTTTTGCTCAAGGAAAATCCTACTGCCCATAACAAACCTTCACAAAAAGTAAATTCTGCTGCCATATCTTTGTTAGGATGGGACCATTTAAAAAAAATCAGTGAGAGGGAAGTAGTGCAGCACCAGTTTTGTGCGAAGGCCTTTGGTTTTCTCCCTGCACACATGTGCCCTGAAACTGTTTACTACAGCTCAGCATGGGGGCGTATAAAGTAATCTACTATTTATCTTTCTGGGGATAGCCACATAGCTCTTTCTTGCCCATTGATATGGGTGGGGCTCAGTAGGGAAGAATGGTGGGGATGAAGCTACGTGCTTAGCAGTGTGGAGTCTGGTATTGGCCAGACAAGGTCTGAGCTCTGACTTTGCCCTTTATTTACAATGAGGCTTCAGGCAAATTACTTATTGTCTTCACTTATAAGACGAGGTAATATTAAAGCCTACCTCATTGTCTTGTTGGATTTGGATTAAATGAGATAATATATTGTGTCTGACATAGCAGATGTGTTTAATAAATATTGGCTAATTTTCTAATGCTAACGAAAATAACTCCGATATAACCTCCTTATAATTGTTCCTTTCAGCCATAGCACCAATAATGTGGTTTGCTTCTAAATGACATACCCCGATGGGAAAGAGAGAAAAAAAGGGGTGGGGGAGTGTGTAGAAAGGAGGAGGTTATATCTGGCTCAAAAACACAGAGATGCTAATATCCAGAAAGGCCTGGATATCCTTCTCTCGAAACATGACTTATGGCATAAGTTCTGCTCAGCTCTGCTCTTGGAAGGGTGCATGTGCTATTTCCTGCAGTTCTGGCTGTGTGCTTTGTGTAACAGGGTTAGCTCGGCTCCCACTTTACTTTGCCTGTCTCTGCAGGGCTGTCATCGTGTGATTCATAACTCAATATTAACCATAGACGAGGGAGGAGTGGATAGGGGAATTTTCTTTCATGTGACATAAAGTAACTCGGATAAGGGCTTTTCTATAGAAGCATTAATTAGCCTTGTCATTCTAACTAAGAACAAATTTTACTTCAACCAAGGATCATGGTATTTCATTGGCATCCAGTAAATGTGCAACAAAGGCTTTGTCATTTATCCATGAGTATAACAGATTTAGAGTCTCTGGTAATTTATGTTCTTCCCCCTTTCTGTTTAAATTGGTATGGTACCCATTAATAATAAGCACACAATTCTGGAATGCGAGACAAGATGAGGGTTATTTGTGACAAGACTAGATTCTCAGTGTGTAAGTTAAGTTTTTTCCAGACTTCTCAACTCATTGCCTGAAACCCTTTTTCTTCTTTTTCCTTTTCCTTTTATTGATTGCAGAAACTAATTGGATAATAGATTTGAAAAGAACCCTAGGAGATAATCTAATACATTACAAGGAAAAATTGTGAAAGATTAAATTTTGGTGGGTGCCCTAACTAGTTCTTACATTTGATGAAGATATTTGACAATTCTGCCATGGTATTGTAAAAGCTAACTTATAAAATCCTGATAATAATACAAATAATTCCTGTATGTATAATGATCCTGATAGAGTAGAATTTATTATTACCCTATGGATATAGATCAGTTGTACTAGTTTTATATTTGTAAATTCAGCATTCCTTATCTGACTACAACTCCTTATCTGGTTATAATATCTTACTAATCCTTTCATTAAAATCTGGGACATGTTTATTTTACATCTCTATAAGTGACATGGTGTTACCTTTCAAAAATGATGCTTTGACACCACAGATGATGAACGAAACAATAGAAAGTAAACTATACAAACTTTTTGTCAGAATTAGACTTGCATCCATGTCTCCTGACCTTGACTCCAGAACCTAAATTTACACTGTGGATTCTTCCCCTGTCCACTGGCCTGTATTTAACACTTCCTCAAATTTTCTTGGTCCTTCAAAATCAGACCATGTCTCCATAGTACAATGAATCGATAACGTTAATATCTTCTTGGCATGTGCTATATTTTCCCCATCAGATGTGTGGACATTACTTTGCAAAATGTAATGAAGGTGAGTGACTATAGTGAATGCTCCGAGGAGCTCTTGAGGTCCTCTCTGCTTCCTTCCTCACCCCTTTCCCAGACCACTCAAAATGCGTCTCCTCATCCGACTCTCACTGACAGTTTGGCTGGTACCAGTAGAGCATCATTTATTTGACCAGAAAGACTGGCCCTAAATGAAATACAAAGATTCTTGGGAAAAGTAAATATAGCACATAGTACAGATAGTTCATTGAATTATTTCCAGTTTAAACTCTAGATGAAAGAAGGTTGATAAAAGAGAAGCCTGGCTTAAAAGATGTGGACATTTGATGTTTGGGTGGAGAGGCTTGCTCTGTCACACTGATCATCTCATGTAGTTTCGATGTTTGAGAGAACTGACTTCTACCCTAGGACGCTTGTTCCCTTAATCATAATGCCTCTCTACTTGTGTGTATATTTCTCCCTTCACGCAGGCTAAACTTAATGGTGAGAGCTTTCCTAAGACTGAAGGTGAAGCTATTGGAACCTCTCAGATTTATACCTGGGAATTTCAATTTAGTTTGAGAAGTCATATTTTATACCAGCTTTCAGGGGTTATAATTTTTAGATCTTTCTCTTTTTTAACTTATTTAGCATTAACAAGTTCTTGTACTCATCTGTAACTTTGGTGCTCAGTCCTCTCTGACAAGCTTTCCTGATGGGTCTAGAAATAACACATCACCATTCCTCTAAATGTCAGGTTTCTGTGTAGTCATTGAAACACATATCTACCAGGTTATTTAAACTCAGTAAAATCATCTCTAGTCATACATTGACAAATAGGAATAAAGCTTCATGTATTATGGTATTGTACAATACACTTTGGAGATGGTTAATTTGTGCAGACTGATTTTTTGAATATTCTTACATTCCTGTGAATACCGGCTTTTCTGTATCCTAGAGGCATCTTTAAGCTTCTTAATTAACTTTTTTTCAATGCTTCCTCTTTCTTCCCTTACTTGTCTTTCTCTTCTCATTCTTCTTCCTTTCTTTCTTTTCCTCTCTTTTCCTCTATTCCCCTCCTCTCCTTTCCCTTTTCCTTCCCTTCTATTCCCTCACTGGATAAGTGTTTACCAAGTTCCTAATGTGCGTCCAGCGCTTTGCTAGGCACCATGGAATATGCTGTATTATCCCAATTAGGCATTTTTAATTTAAAGTTTTAGAGGTTACATAAGCTTGGAATGTACAAAAGCCCAGTTTTACCTAGATATGTTTTTTCTTTTTTCTTTTTTTGTTGGCAAAAATATGGAACATTGTTTGAAATGCCTACCATTAAAAAATTTAGAGAGAAAGTCTATTTTAGGTTGAATTGAGATCAAATGTAATCTTTCAATGTGGTTAATGATCACTATTTTGGGTATATATTTAAAAATACTAATGACTATGATGATGCTAATAATTATATACATTTAAGCATTTTGAGAAAGAACCCCTCAGACTGGTATTTAGACAAGATGTTCTCCAGGGCAGGACTCAAATTGGCCAAATATCAGCCATATTGAACTCTTCCTTCCCTTTTTCATTCTGGAGAAATTTATCAGTGTGACAAATTAACCTATAGAGAATCTTCCCTGAATTTCAAATTTGTGTGAAATTTCCCTTTATTAAACTGTTTCATGTGATAAGATGTAAGAATGTGCCTTATATTCTATGGGATGTGGAGAAATTGGGAGCTCACATATATTACAGGTGGGAATGTAAAATAGTGCATTTGGAAAATAGGTTTGGCAATTCTTTAAAATGTTAAACATAGATTTATGATATGACTCAGCAATTCCACTCCTAGGTCTATATCCAACAGAAATCAAAACATTTATTTACACAGAACTTGTACACAAATGTTCACAGTGGCATTATTTATAGTAGTCAAAAATGGCAAAAACCCAAGTATCCATAAACTGTTGAATGGACAGATAAAATGGAATGTTGTTCAACAATAAAAATAAATGAATTCTTGATATGTGCTACAACATGCATGGACTTTGAAATTGTTATGCTAAGTGAAAGAAGCCAGTTACAAAAGACTGCTGCATATTGTATAATTCCATTTGTATGAAATGTCCAGAATAGGCAAATCCACAGAAAGACAAAATAGATTAGTAGTAGCCTAGGGATGGAGGGAGGGGGAATGGAGTGACTGCTAATGGGTAAGAGGTTTCTTTTGGGGGTAATGAAGCTGTTCCGGCAGTAGATTGTGATAATGATTGCACAATTATGTTAATATACTAAAACCACAGAATTGTGTCCTTTAAGTGGTGAATTTTATGATGTGTAAACTATAACTCAACAAAGCTGTTTTTTTTTTAAAAAGAGCTTTCAGAAAAGTAGGCTTAAATGTAGAATAAAAAAAGAAAACAAAAACCCTGTAATATATGAATTCCTTTCTGTACCAGGACCAAGAATAGTATAGTATACATGAGGAAACTGAATAAATATTATTGGTCTGGCTGGCAGAAAGTTTGAATTTGAGGTACAAAAATATTCTAAGTGTTTATTTTCAAGAGAATTTGGAAGATTCAGTAAGGGCTGTGGAGTTAGCATCAGGAATTTACTTCTTCCACCATTAGTTACTGACTCTCACCATTGGCTTTTGTTTTCTATTCTTTGAGAAATAACAGTAATAATGTCTCACAGTGGGGTGTGTGTGTGTGTGTGTGTGTGTGTGTGTGTGAGAGAGAGAGAGAGAGAGAGAGAGTGAGCGCCTGACACATACAAGGTACATTGTTATTTTATTAATAGTGTTATTAATACTTTTTACCTAGAAGAGGGAGTACAGGTTCATTGCCAGATGTAGTACTTAGAATTTGTGTTTAGGGTAGGAAATAAGTGAAAATAGCTATAGACACACTTGACCTTCAGCTCTGGTGTATCTAGAAAAAGTTATTTCTTTGTCTAGGCAAATTACTACTTTAGTGAAGCAAATTTTTTCTTTTTGAATTTGCAAAGTATAATTTTTTATTTTAGAAATTATTTTAATAAAACAATGAAAAGTAATACTTCCAACTTAATTATATTTCTAACCAGTTCAGGTAACAACAAACCTGAGCCACCAATGTTCCTAAAGAATACATACTGAAAAGTTGCATATTATTATTTTAGAGATTTGTTATGATGTTGAGGGTTTGTATACAAGTGAAAACTTAAATTTCTCTTATTGTTTATTAGGTTTTTTATGATATTCAGAAGTTTTGCAATGCAGCTGCCAAGAGTTTCCTTAGCTATATTATTAAGTGTAATTTCCACTTTATTTCCCTTTTTAAAAAATTGTTGTTCAGTTATAGTTGTCCCAATTTTCCCTCATTGCTCTCCTTTTTCCACTTCAATACTTTGCAATAAAATGACTCTTTTTTTCAGGAATTTTTTTTAATTGAAAGCTACCAGGGTGAAATATGATATAAATTGAGAGCTATGTGAATTAATAAGCAACTAAATTCTGTTATATTTTGAGATAAAAAATTATCAGTTTAAAAGCAAAGAACAAAGCTCTAATTAAATAATGCAATCAATAGTAAAGGAATGTCTATCTGAGATGGAAAGAATTCAGGGACTTAGTGAAGGAGCTAGGTGTTAACCAAGAGAGAATGAGAGGTTAAAAAGATAGAGAGAGGCAGAGAATAACAGTATGCTTCCAAAAATTCTGAGTGTTAAAAAACCTAGCACATTTAATTAAGCTACTGATTAGTTTAAAGCTTTAAAAGCAAACTTTTTTTGAAATATAAATGGTTTTGAAAACTTTACTGATTTTCAAAGAGGAATAAGAACCTCTGCTAAAGAATATAGTAGCTCCCTGACTGGTGTAGCTCAGTGGATTGAGCATGGGCCTGCGGACCAAAGGGTCGCTGGTTCAAATCCCAGTCAGGGCACACCCCTGGGTTGTGGGGTCAGTTTCCCAGTAGGGGGTGCATGAGAGGCAACCACACATTGATGTTTATCTCCTTCTCTTTCTGCTTCTCTTCCCCTATCTTTAAAAATAAATAAATAAAATATTTAAAAAATGAATTTGAAAATCTTTAGAAAATCTTTAAGAAAATATTTTATTTATTTATTTTTTTAGAGAGAGGGGAATGGGAGGAGAGAAAGAAACATCAATGTGTGATTGCTCCTCATGTGCCCCCAACAGGGGACCTGGCCCACAACCCAGGCATGTGCCCTGACTAGGAATGTAACCAGCGACCCTTTGGTTTACAGGCCCACGCTCAATCCACTGAGCTACACCAGCCAGGGTAAAATCTTAAAAAAAAAAAAAAAAGAATCTAGTAGCTATTGCAACTCAATATTTTTAGATAGATGGTATACACAAGTAAAATTATCATGTTTTCTACAACAGAAGGATAAATTGCTTTTATTTTAAATTCTAAGATATATATTATATTATAATATTATGACATTTAAAACTCCACACCAAGAAGACAAACAATCCAATTAAAAAAGGGCAAAGGACCTGAACAGACACTTTTCCACACCAAGAAGACAAACAATCCAATTAAAAATGGGCAAAGGACCTGAACAGACACTTTTCCAAGGAGGATATACAGAGGGCCCATAGACATATGAAAGGATGCTCAGCATCACTACCCATCAGAGAGATGCAAATTAAAACCACAATAAGATACCACCTCACACCAGTCAGAATGGCCATCATAAACAAATCAACAAACAAGTGTTGGAGGGGATGCAGAGAAAAGGGAACCCTAGTGCACTGTTGGTAGAAATGCAGACTGGTGCAGTCACTATGGAAAACAGTATGAAATTTCACCAGAAAACTAAAAATGGAATTGCCTTTTAAGCCAGCAATTCCACCACTGGGATTATACCCTAAGAATCCCAAAACACCAATTCAAAAGAACCTATGCACCCCAATGTTCATAGGAGCAATAGCCAAGTGCAGGAGACAGCCTAAGTGCCCATCGGTAAATGAATGGATCAAAACATTGTGGTACATTTACATGGTGGAATACTACGCAGCAGAGAGAAACAAGGAATTCCTACCCTTTGTAAGAGCATAGATGGGTCTGGAGAGCATTATGCTAAATGAAATAAGCTAGGCAGTGAAAGACAAATTACCATATAGGTAATACCATACCTATAATTGGAAACAAATAAACAAAACAAACAAATAAACAAACAAAATAAAACCAGACATGTGGAAATAAAGAACAAACTGACAGTAACCAGAGCAGTGGGGGATAATGGAGTGAAGATGGGGAAAGGCCAAGTCAAGGATAGTATATAAAGGACCCAGGGACAATGGGGTGGGGATTGACTGTTGGGGGAGAGGTGGGCAGGATAGAGAGAGCAACACAGGAAAAACTGGGAAACTGTAACTGAACAACAATAAAAAAATACTTTTTAATCTCAAAAAAGAGTCATATTGAAAAATTTTAGATATTTTCTTCCTTTTTTTCATTTTTCTGCCCCTGACAAAGCTGCTATCAAATCAAGAGTGCTATTCAATGGCATAAGAGAATTAAGAAAATTGGTAAATGGAGCATTAAATTCTGGCTATAGAATGAAAGTAAACCATAATAAAAAAAACTATATTGTGTTATCATCTGTGGTAGCACATAGGAATATGCTTAATGGTGAAATTTGGATGCATTTAATGCCCGTTCACCTTCTGAACCATTGTATATGGCTTTTAAATTTTAAATTAATTGCAATTAAATTAAATTAAGCATTTAGTTCCTCAGCTGTATCAGCTATATGTGGTTAGTTGCTATTATATTGGACATTGTGGACATAGAACATTTAAATCATGTCAGAAAGCTCTGTTAGATAGTGCTTATATACAAAACTACAAAAGGAAATATTTGTTGCTGACAGACAGACTTGATATCTAAGTTTATTGGTTGAGATTACTAAAAGGTAGAGTTTTGACACCAATGTAAGGCAGTATTTCCACATAGAATTTTCTCTTCAATGGCCATAGAGGTGCCCTCAAGCTTAGCTAGAGGCATTATGGACATATGTGAGTAAGTTCAGGGGCTGCATTAGAGTGTATAAAAGAATCACTTAATCATTCATTTATTAATTCAGCTAATACTTATTAAGCACCTACTATGTTCACTCATGCTAGGTCCACGCAATAGAATAAGACATTGTCCTTAACTTGAAGAAGCTGTATCAGAGCAGACAGAATTAAATAAGGCTGTTACAGAGCTAATAGTAGAAGTAGGTTCTGTGGCAACACTGTAAAAGGAGTGATTTATTATATAGAATTGGGTAGAAAAGGAAAATAATTCAGAATCCTTTCTTTTTTTAAAAAAACTCTTCTGTGTTTATGACATTTAAGAAGAAGGTGGGTTCCTCATTGATGGGGGAGAGCAGTCACATGGAATACTTTGCCTTTATTCTTCCACAGAATCTACCCTAATCTTAAATTCATAATAGATGGTTAGCATATCAACTGAATAATTCAGCAAGTATCAATCACTTGCATTTTAGATATTGAGGGCATTTTTCTTAAAGTAGCTATCTCTTTAAAAAAAAAATAAATAAACAATAAGTCAGGATGACTCCTAGAAGCTCAGGATGGTTAGGGTGGTTGTTTGAGCAAAAATTTAAGGTAAATAATTTTTTTAAATTTTAATGTAGCACTTTAAATTTACCTTTAATGTCAACCAAAAGGGCTATAGATGTCAACTACAAAGATTCATTTTCTTTCTGCTAATTTTATGATGAACATGAATGACTAACAGGAAGCACAGTAAGTCTGAGTCTACCTGCCTGATTGTGGATTAAGGCAGTTGCAGTGACTGTTAGGGTGGGTAACAGCTGTCCTGAAGAGTGCAGTTAGTTCCAAACTATCCTTTTATTCTCCTAGTTGCCACCAGATGGGTTGTCCAGTTCCTTCTACTCTGTATTAAACATGTCTAATAAATACTTAACATTTAGTACACACAAACTGCACTTATTGAGTCTCCCTAATAGCCACCAATGAGGACATTAGCTTTCAATTAACTACATAAAGCTTTGGGTTTGGACTAGAACATTCATTCAGTAAAAGCATCAATTTGTACATCATTATAGGACATTAGTTGGTTGCTAGACAACCACATGTCCTAGCAGATTTGGGGATGAGTTCCAATGATAAGCCAGCATCAGATATCCCAACTCTTAAGTTATGTCTTATTATCTCCTCAACCTGAATTATTCTAACAACTCTACAAGTCTTACTATGAGGCAGAAATTTGAGTGAAGCAGCTGCTAAATTAAAAGGACGAGGTAAAATATGAGAAAGTAGAATATCTGTCTTCAATTGCAAAGGTAGATAAGTCAGTGTACCTTGAGGCTGGTGACAATTTCACTCAAACTTCTAAGGGAATTGCCATACGGAGCAGATAAATCTGCTCACATGTTGCCAGGTATGATTTTATAGCTTCATTTTAGTGTCTGTAAGTTTACTAGTTTCATGACTATTTTACTATTGTTTTAATAAAAAATTTTCTATGAACAGTGTAATTTACAAATATTTTCTATAGTTATGTTTATTTCACTATATACAAGTCTTTTCCATAAATGTCTGTCATATTACGATAGAACCAATGTGAAAAATAGAATGTACTATAAATATTACTTTTCTAAATTACTCTACCTTGATGTATTTAGTTAAGTGTTTCTCCATGTAAACCTTAATAAGTGGGCTTCCCAGACTGGGTAAAGTTGGAAAGTACTGAATGACTTGTTTTGTATTACTTACACGCTTGAGTCAGGTTTGAAAATCTTGTGAGGTATTTCGATGGAGTGCCAGTCATGTTCCTGGCCTCTGGGGTTGTTCTTCAGACTATTACATCCATTCCATAAAGCAGGATATGAACCCTGTCTATTCCTTCCCTGCTATTATGAGTTGAATCACACCCATCAATTGATATATTGAAGTTATAACCCCCAGTACCGCAAAATGTGGCCTTATTGGGCAATAGGACTGTTGCAGATGAATTAGTTAAGATGAGGTCATATTAGAGAAGAATGGGCCTCTAACAAACTATGACTGGTATCCTTACAGAGTGGGGAAATTTGGACACATACCCAAATTTGGAGACATGCCCACAGGGAGAGCACCATGTAAAGATGAAGGCACAGATCAGGCTGATTCTCCTGTAAGCTAAGAAAAGCCAAAGATCACCAACAAACCACCAGAAGTTAGGAGGGAGGCATGGAACAGAATCTCACAGCCCTTAGAAGGAAGCAACCCTACACACACCTTGGTTTTCATGTAGTCCCCCAAACTGCAAGGCAATAAATTTCTGTTGTTTAAGCCTCTCTGTCAATAGTACTTTCTTGTGGCAGCCCTAGCAAACCAATGCACCTGTAGCAGTAAGGTGAGAAGATGGTCATATGTTTTCTGAGGTAGTCAGTCAGTTCTCCCAAATGTCCTGCAGTGAGGTAAATCTTCAGGCTAGTGGCCATACAATGTTTTCAAAATGTAGAGGAGATAGAATCAATGGGCTTAGATGCTACTACGAATTCATTTGTGTCATCCACCAACAATTCAGACCTTGTGGCTGATCCATATCAAATTTATTTCAGCAAGTGATTTTCAATGATATCAAAAGAAGGCACCCCTCTATTCATTTTCAGAAGCATGTGTCAGCACTCCCTAAAACCTGCGTTGATCTCATTCCAGTAGCCTCCTCTGCTTTGAGGAAGCAGAGAAGGGCCCGATAAAAGCTCAACTAAAGAGATTTGCCTTTGACCAGGGCACTTTTCCAGATATAACTAAAAGCACCAGCTACATCTTCAGTCCATTAGGGTAAGCCACACCTGCCAGACGCTTATTAGCAGTTTCAACTTACAAGACACTGAATGTCCTCAGTGGGTCCTGTATAAGTGAGCAGTAAACGCATATTGAACTGGAAAATGTGGTGTATTATGATGCTCTCCATGTTTGATTCAAGGCACTGATGAGCTCCATGCCTGTTTATTGCCAGTATTATTTCTATCTGGGACAGGTTGCCTTTCATGCATAGTAAGTACTTAGTAACATTTGTTAACAGAATCAGTAGATGGATAAATAAATATAACTAAGTCCTTAGAAGTGGGATTCACTACTTCTGGATTTACCACTACCGGATTCACCACTAAGCTCTGCCTCAGTTCCTTCTAAGAGCCCTAATTGGGCATTAGCACTGTGTCACTGATCCTGCTCTCTTACGCACTCACAGCATAAAGTTTCTAGATATTCCAGTCAACAAAGTATCTCTCCTTGCCACTGGCTTGATTTAATGCTATTCCTATCTCTTACTTGGCACCAGGTTGTACCTTATTCCTCAAAATCTGCTTAGTTCAATGATCTGTGTGACCAGTGTGCTCACTTAGATGTAAAAATAAGATGTACACATTGATCAAAATTTGGCAGACACAAGCTGCAGCACAGATGAAGGACCACTGACTTATTGTTTGTTGGGATTCAGATACATTAGTCTCCCCTGAAGGTACCCTAGAACCCCTTCAGTTTATGTTACCAATTAACCACTCTAATCACAGACATATATGTAACCAAATATCAGCATAAACATACACACCCAACATCATTCTCTACACTAAAGCAGTAGTGATGGAGACTGGAGTTCAGGACTCACACCTGCGGTCCCCAGTGAAAAGGTGGCAGTGAATTAGCAGACCCATAAGGTGAGCAGTATTTGGCTAGTTATTCCTCTACTAAGAAGACTATGATTAGTCAACATGCACCTGGCTATCTCCTCTCCTGATCTAGACAGCTGGAATCCTTCTAATCCCTTTCTTGGATGTAGTAAGTGATAATGCCCTGCCACTTGAAGGACAGGGAGTGACACAGATTTATGGGCAGATGGAGGTCAGGTTGTATTAGCTTTGAACACAACAAAGAAGGTATTGATGACTCATCATCAATGCATGAGGACTCAAAGTAATAATCAACCTCTTGGACTCAGCCTCGCCAGTATGATGTTGTTATGTAAGAGAAGCATGGAAAGTGACAAACCCATGGTTCTCAGAGTAGACATACCTGAATTAGAGTCCCATTTCTGCTATTCTGAAGCTATGTCTCCTTGAAAAACTTATCCAAACCCTCTGTTACTCAATTTCTTCTGATTTAATCTGAGGCTAGTAATAGTAATAGTACCTTCCTCCCACACTTGTGTGTGTGTGCAGGTTATGAGACAGCATGTGTAAAATAAGATAATATACTGGAAAGTACCTACCTGCCACAATGCCTGGCATCAAGCAGGTGTCCAATTGCTAATCCCTTTTCTTTCTTTATAACCAAACGAGGATGCTGGAAATGTTCTGTCTGACTAATAGAGCCCTGCTTGCAAAACACTGTCCCCTTTAAATCAGGAACACATGAACAAATGAAAATCCAATTTGGACAAATCTGCATGTTCTCTTCAAATCAATAAAAATAAATTTTACCTTTATGGGACTTTTAACTGCTGAACAATGAAGACCCATTTTTTTTTTTATTGCATAACTGCTACAGTGTGATCTGGAAGAGAGGTGGATATTTTGCCAGAACACAAATGTGGATGGATGCCTTGAGTACATGAATAATGTATATCCAGTTACTACCTGTATACTAGGAAAATGTCATTTTTTAGAACATGATTTGAGGAATAATTAGAAGATATTGGCACTGACAACAAGTAAACCTCTTCCAAATCCAAAGTATAACATGTTATGTCCCCTTTAACTCAATGTTGTGCCTTTTCTTTGTTAGAAAAATAAAGATTACTTTATAGGTAGTAAAACATTTACACAGGTCTTTGTCAAGAGAAGGGAGTTGTTTATATCTCTTTTGTCTGTATTTAGATAGAAGCTCTGCAAAGGTCTTGTGCTTTTTAAAATAATCTTTCCTCTTGCCTAGCATAGTGCTGGCCACATGGGAAGTAAGTTCTCATTGATTAGAGTTGAATGAGTCAGAACACACAAGTTTGACCAAGAATGAAAGAGTAGGATGAGTCAGAGAGGAGTGAGAGGGGCCAAAGTTTGACTGGAGAAGTAGGAGGAAGAGAAGGGAGAGATTACTGGGTGGAGATAGCAACTACTGTGAAAGTGGGAGCTATTTGGAGATGCAGGCCTATGCAGCAATCCATGTCTGAAACATTAGCTCCCAAACATTTTATTTTGTACTGTCCTGTGAAAGTAGAGAGAGACCTAATTATATTTAGCTAACTATATTAGCCTCCTGATCTCCTTCTGGTCTTCGCTTAATTGTCACTGTAATCAATATTTTTTTTTTTTTAAATCTGATAATCCTACTTAAAATCCTTCACCACCACTACCTAGTTCATTCTTACAAATAATATTTTCATTTTTTCTCCATAGCACTTATCATTATCTAGTATGCTATATATTACTTATACTTCCTTTATAATGTTAGCTCTATAATTGCAGGATTTTTTTTATTGCTATATGTCTAACACACAAAACAGTGTTTGGCACCTAGTAGATGCTCAAATATATTGAGCAAGGGAACAATTGAACTAATGAAGGGCTGGATGATTTGAGTGCTTCTGCATCCCTGGTACTCTGCTAACAGGGCCCTGGGAACATAAACACAGTAAGGCTGGCTTCCTGCCCTGGAGTGCTTATAAAGGCAGACAAGTATATAAAACAGTAGTCTCCAAAAATTATGATCAGTGTTTTGAGCATAATGAATGAAGTGAGTGTGTGTATGTGGGAACACACAGGAGGGACCTCTCACCTTGACTGCATTAGGACACTGGAGGCTCCAGGAAGTCTTACTCAAAGGAATGAAGTCTGGGCTGGGATATGGAGAATGAGCATACTAAAGAAGGAAAAGGCCCTAATCTGGCAATGGATGTTTGGGTGTGAACAGTTGCACTTTGAGAGATTAAATAGAGAACTTAACCAAAAGTATAAACCTAACTGGTTTATGCATACCTCTGACCGTGCAGGCCTTAACTGGCAAGGAGACAATGGCCATCAAAGCTGTGATAGAATAATAACCTCTGTAAAAATGAAACTTCTGTAAAGATGAAGCCTGAGATTAGGCACTCAAAAATTAAGGCAGATGCCCAATGGCAATAAATAAGAAGAAACTGAAGAAGGTAGTAGGAATTCCATTTCTTTTCTTAAAGAATGCATTAGAGTTTTTATACTTAAATGAAGAGATTATATCATCAGTTTAGAAAAAGCAAACCTGTACAGCTTTTGATGTCGAAGACTGTAAAGATACCAGCCATGTCAGAGAAAAGTACAACCTACTTTGAGCCCATCGTGTGCTGGAATCAGCTTTTTGTCTCACGAGAGCTGGTTCTTAAACTTTCAGAAATCCTGTGAGCTGGCTGTTCAACATCCATTATTAAAAATTAAATTATAAAAACTTTCAATTAAATCAATTATATTAAAACAAAGCTATAAGTACTCCAAACTTATCAGTTCCTAATTACTTTACTGCATTTTACTCTTAGCTCTGTTCTTGAGACTATTTCTATCCATTCTACCTCTATGGTGGAAATACTGTGGGATGCGCTGCTGTGTGTCAATGCCCCAAACCCTGAATGAACACCACTGCTTTGAACCCCAAGACTTAATAGTTTGAAGATCTGAGGGCTAAATTTGGCAGATTCCAAATTCCAGAGTAGATATCTATGTCATAAGTGTGGGTTCTCAACACCTCTTAAATGCTTTTATTACATTTTGAGAACGTCCTATATTAGAGTTCTAAATGCCTCTGCCAACCTGTTTTGCCGCTAGGCACAAGCATATGGCCTAAGAAGGGGTGCTGCTTGGATCCTGTCACAGGCAGTCTTGGTGGAGTATGTGGAAGTGCACGCAGTCAGGGGCAGCGGTGGAGCTGGTCTGAAGGTGGCCTTCTGGGTCTCCTGTACTGTGGGAACTATGCCGTCTTTTGTGCCCTGTGGTGGGTGGATCAATCAGCCTCAGAGCTGAGCCTCAGCCTGATTTCCTGGCCATGAGCTTCTAGAGATCCTGTGATCTTACCCTTTAATCAATTTACTTTCTGTCTGAAATAACTAGATAGGTTTTGAGGTTCGAAACAAGAATCTGGATTAACACAAAAGCTTATATTCTACTTTATTATACTATAAATGAAACTGTAATGGTTTAAACTTTGCCATTGTGTAACAAAAATGCAATTATATTGTATAGGTTAGTATCTTTACTACCAATTTATTTATACTTTTATTAAAAAAGTTGGAAATATAATAGTATTTATTACCCATGACTCACCACTGCTAACATTTAACACTTCTTCCTTTCTCTTTTTTTAATGCAGTATATATTTTAATAATGGCAAGCTCATAGTACTTATAGTGAATTTCATTAATACTACACTGGTAGGATTAATTATACATATTTAACAAACATTGCTGACACTTATCTTTGAAAATAAATATTGTATTTATTTCTCAATTTAGATATAGTTTATATGAAGACTTTCTTTGAATTTATTTCTTCTGAAGCTTTGTTGAGTTTGTTTTTTTATTATTATTATTTCTGGAAAGGCAGTCTGATGACCTAGAACTAATGTGACCTTTGGTATTTAGTTATACATTAACTAATTTATTTAATAAATGATTATTGAGTATCTGCCATGTGCAAGGAACTGCTGTTAAGTTCTGGAAGTATAGCAGTGAGCATACAGGCAAAAATCCTTGCCCTCAAGGATCCTATACTTTGATGGGGGAGATGGGCATTACAGATAATGAGTAAGAGTTGAATAAAAGTGATAACATACTATGGACAAAAATAAAGCTGGGCAGGGAAGATAGGAAGTTCTGGGGATGGCGAAGGTATTAAAATTCTAAACAGGGTGGTTAGAGTACAATTCACTGATAATGTGAAGATTGAACTGGGACTTAGAGGTGATTAAAGCTTGCTGAAGAAGAGCCTTCCAGGCAGAGAGAGAATCAAGTGGAAAGGCTAGAGGTAGGATTTTGCCTTTAGTATTTGAGGAGCACTGAGGAGGCCAGTGTGGCTGAGGGGGAATGAACAAAGGTGAGGGTGGTAGTTAGACGACAGTGAAAGAGGTAAGGCGGGAGTTTGGGTCACTTAGGATTATTGGCCACTGCAAGGAGTATGGCTTTGTACTGAGTGAAATGGCAAGCCATTGGTTGTTTTGAGCATAGGAGAAACATGATTTCATTTATGTTTTAAACATATCACTCTGACTTCTGCTTTTGAAAGTATTGTTTGTGAATCAGGAATATCAGCATCTCCTGGAACATGTGATAAATGAAGACTTTTAGGATCCAGCCCAGATCTAGTAAACCAGGATCTATCTTCAACAAGATCCCCAGGTAATATGTATGCACAATACAGTTTGAAAAACAGTAATGCAGACTGAGGAGGAGGGAAAGTGAAAAAGCCAGGCAACAGTTTAGAGGCTCTTCCTATACTCCTGGTAGATGATGATAGTACAGGCCAGGATACTATCAGTGGAGCTAAGAGATGAATAAATGGAGGCAGAGTGTAACAGAATGAACAAACCAAGATGACCCTGTGGTTTTGGCTTAAGCAAATGGAAAGATGGAGTTCTCATTAACTGACTTGGGAAAAGAAAATGAGTGGAACAGATTTGGTCAAATTATGTTTGAGTTGTGTGATGGTTGGTTTTATGTGTCAGCATGGAGGGTGTTTTTGGATGAGATTAACATTGAAAGTGGTGAACTTTGGGTAAAGCAGATTGCCCTGCACAATGTGAGTGGGCTGTATCCAATCAGCTGAAGGCCTAAATAGAATAAAAAGACCAACCTTCCTGAGCAAGAGGAAATTTTCCAGCAAAATGCAATTGGGCTCCATCTTCATCTGCACCACTAGCTCTCCTCAGTCTCCACCTACCACCCATGCAGCAGACTTGGATTTATCATCTTCTATAATCATAGAGGCCATTGTATATGTATGTATATAGTATGTACGTATATAGTCAGCGAGCCAATTCTATACGTATGTGTGTATATATATCTTAATTTCATATTGATTTTGTTTCTCTAAATATAACATTATTGGATTAAATAAAATTACTAAGGAAGTAAGGTAGATAGAGAAAGAAGTAAGCCAAAAGGACTAAGCTCTGGGGCCCTGAGATGTTAACAGGTCAAGGAGAAAAGAAGAAACCAGCAAAGTCTGAAAAGGAGGAGTCAGAGAAGAGGTGAAAACCCCAGAGAATGTGATACCTAGAAGCCAAATGAGGAAGTGTTCCTACAAAGAGGTTGTGATTCATGTGTCTAATGCTATCGATAAGTCAGATAAGATAAGGATTGAGAATCGGATGTGACAATAAGGAAGTCTTAGATGACCTTGATAAGGTTAATGTCCATGGAGAGGTGGGGCCATGGAAAACCTGATTGGAATCAGTTTAGGGGAGAATGGGAGGAGAGTGATTGGACAGTTAAATGTATATGTGTGAATCTTTTATTTTAGTTTGATTTTTTATATCAGCTTTAAATTTAAAGAAAAGTTGAGCAGAAAGTAAAGAGTTCTAATACATTTCTTACCTCTCATAGTTTCCCCTATTAGTAACATTTTGAATTAATGTGGTACACTTATTACAACTGATGAACCAATATTGATACATTATTAACTGAAGTCCATGGTTTACAGTAGAATTCACTCTTTGTATTGTACACTTCTGTGAGTTTTAAAAAATCTATAATGCCACGAATCTAACTTTACACTTAATTTTTGCAGTTATAGATTAACCATCTACTGATTGTGTGACCTTGAGCAAATTACCTCAGATTGAATCTCTGTAAATTGTTATGGTTAAATAAGATACTATAGATAAAAGTGCCTAGCATAATTATTGACATCTATTGAGGGTTAATCTCCTTCTACTCTCTTTTGAATAGAAGTCAGAAAGTATACTCCATGCTTATAGCTTTATTAAGATGCAACTGCAATTTTGCAATAACTTAAATAGTTATTACTTAATGTGATTTTTTTTTCATTTTATAATTTCATGACATATATCTTCCCCCAAATACTTGTTTTACTACCATACTTGTTAGTATTTGGTCCAGATGACTCTGTGGGTTCTGGGTGAGAAAAAAGCCAAGTCATCAGTTGATCTCTACATGGGTCAGTTAGTTCTACAGTAAGAAAAATGGTTGCATTGCCCCACATAACACATCTCACCAACCCTGGCCATTTACCTCCCACATAGACTGAAAGAGGTCTCAGCCTGAGCATGCTGCCATCCCAGTCCCAGTGCAATCTCATTGTTTTTAGAAAAACAACAAATGCTATAAGGCTTTCAAGTGGGCTAACACATTTTTGTGTGTGTGTGTGTGTGTGAAAGCCATTTCCATATAGAGTTTTTGGTAGAGGGAGTTTAAACATTGCATGGGAGGTTAATTAGAAAACCTTTAACAACCTGTTCAAACTGACACCTTCACAAAATTTATTTAAAACTAGTAAAATAAATGTTAGATCCTAGAGTCAGGAAACTGTGTTATTAAGGGAGGAAAAAATTGATTGTTGAAAGGAAATGTATTTGAAATCTTCAAGTTTTGATGGAGTTCACAGAGCAGAAGAAAGGTAAACTTTTCTTTAGGTTTCGCTAAAAGGAAATTTTTTCTGGGCTTGGTTCTGGAAGCTTAATGAAATCAAATCTTTTTTGATGAGAAACATAGTTTTGGGGAACACAGTTAGTCTGTGGAATGAGGAAGCTATTGACTAGACTGTACTAAACTGAATTAGTCCAATAAGAATATAGAATATAAAAACAAATGTTTTTCTCAGCTTTTCTGAAAAAATGCGTTAACTATAACCTGTCTATTTGAATCTTGAGTGGAAGGCTGACAATACTTGTAAGGTCTCAGATTGACAATAAACTTTGATGTAGAGGTGCAGTTAACTAAGGGGTGAGCATCCTTAGTAAAGGTGGCAGTAAGTGCTCAGGATGGGACACCATTCATCTACTGGTTGAGGTGAGTAAGTAAGCAGCAGTTTTGGCAGTGGCCCAGAATTGGACAGGGGAGGATTAAAATGGGCACAAGTTTCACAGCAATGTGGATTAGATAAAAACTAGACAAGATATAAGGTCGGGTTAACCATATCAGGGCCATGGACATTGGGAAGGACACATCCAAAGAGATGTCAAAGAGAACTCCAAGGCAAAACGAGATCTTCAAGTTAAAGGAGTTCACCATCACCAAGCCCTTATTATATGAAATGTTAAAGGGATTTAGCTAAGAAGAAAAAGGTCAACAAACTCACAACTATCAACAACTGAACCTAAAGAAACAAAACAAAAGTGAACTAAGCAAACAACTGGAACAGAAACAGATTCATAGAAATAGAGATCACATGGAGGGTTATCAGTGGGGAGCAGGGAGAATGGGGGAAAGATACAGGGAATAAGAAGCATAAATGGTAGGTACAAAATAGACAGGGAGAGGTTAAGAATAGTATAGGAAATGGGGAAGCCAAAGGACTTATATGTATGGCCCATGGACATGAACTAAGGTGGGGGAATGTGGGTGGGAGGAGGGGTGTGGGAAAGAGGGAATAGAGGGGAGAAAAAGGACAACTGTAATAGCATAATCAATAAAATATAAAAAAAGACCTTTGGGCTGACCTAAGTTGTTTCATTTTGACTGGTTGCCTAGGTTTTCAGGGTAGAGCCATCTGCTGGCTCCTCATCCCTGTATGACCCTCACAGAGTTAAGTTTCCATTTAGTCAGTAATTTTTGTACCATCTCATAAGATGTTACTTAATATAGACTGACTTTTTAAAACCTTATATAAATCTGTTTTCAAAGGAAGCTTTTTATCACTAGTTTAAATGGAACATCTTTACTATAAAAGGTAACTACAAAAATATAATAGAAAAAAGCAACACTAATTAAATTGTAACTAATTATTTTTACCTGCACTTTTGCCATATTCTGATATTAATATCCATTTCCTCTTTATTAAATGGGAGATTTCCTTAGTGTTGGATCATTGATAGAATAGTTACAAATTGAGTGTCCCTCTCCATTCAGAAGAGCTGAAGGAAAACAGAAAAATACATACCTTTTTCAGTGCGAGTCATTGTTTTTTATTGCCCAGTGTATTGGCACCTTCAGTATACTACCCAAACCACCTCATTTTTCACTCAAAATCATCTTAAATGTCACATTTGGGAAAATACTACTCTAGAAATAAAATTTCTAAAATCTGAGGCAACAGTTTCCAAATGTTTGTGTGTGGACTTCTACTGGTCTGATGAAAGTATTGCTGCTGGTCCATATTAGAAACAAAAAATAAGAACAATATGTAAATTTTTCTTAATGTTAATTTCATTGAACTTATGATTATTGTTAGTATATCTTATTTTTAATGTTAAAAGTTTGCTCATCTAAAATAATAATGGGGATGAATATTTTTCTAATTTTTATATTTTAATGGTACAAAGTCTTGTCCTTCCCTATTTTAGAATTTTTTTTAATGCCTAATCAACACTACACTTTTGGAAAAAGTCTAGACTTTTAACCTTGAAAGACTGCAGACTCTCTACTTATTCTCATGCCCCTTTTGCCATCCTAGAATGTGATTTCTAACCTCAAGATTATCTTTTATTTTAAAATGGATGCTATAGGTTGGCATTTATGGTAAAGCTCCAGGCTAGAGAAATAAGAAAAGGTAAAAGTATGAAAATTGGTGCCTCTGCCTGCTGATTCATGACATTTTAAGCAGCTTTTCTGGTTGTCTACACTACACTTTGCTTATATCTCCTTGGTTAGAACCTAATCACGTGGCTACAACCATTTCATGTGGTATGCTGTGAAATGTAATCTATTGATTTGGTATCTGTACAAATATTATCAGTTGTTTTTTTTTCTATTAAAAATAAAGAGAAAATAGATATTGAGTGGTAACTAGTGTCTCCTTCACACCATCTTTCAATCCTAGCTAGACTCCTAAGATTCTTTTCCTGAAACACAATCTCTTTCAGATTCCTTCACCTGAGATAACACCTTTATTCTATACAATGTCCTTGGTCTTTATCACACTCTGCTTTCCTTCTTGTATTGTCTTTCCCACTACTATACAATAATGCAGAGGTTCTTTTAGCACCTCTTTAGATCTACTTGCAGTAGCTAGAATGGCCTATCATTTATACTTAATAAACTTTTGTAAATTGTTTCATTAGGGTTTCAAGAATGAGTAAAGTGTTATAATGGCAGAGCTGGGAGGATACCAAGGTAAATGTTAATTCTCCACCGATCACTGCACCTGTCCTCTTCCCAAACTTTTTCAAGGGTTCACCCTGCCTATACTTCTCAAAATCATCTGGTGATCCATCTTTTCTTTCCACGCCATTGGTAGCAACTTCTGCCAGGGCTGCTTTCATTCATATGAAACTTCCTTCTGCGTGGTTCATGACCAGAAGAAATCTTCCCAGGAGTGTAGATGATTCTCTGTGAAGCAGGAGTTGGTAGCCATCCAGCTTTCCTGGGCAGACATCCACACTACAGAGTGTGACTGTCCAAATTGGCAGGAATTCTCTGGTCTCAACAGAAAGGACACTGCCCAAACAGATAGCAGAATTTGAAGTCCAATTGGCCTTTTCTGGCTTGAATAACTCCCTAAAACTCATTGCCAGTCAGGATGAACTCCATGTGTCCCAATAATGTCCCGGGCTTTCCTATATAGAAAGAATTGGCCTGGATTCTTTTCTCAGGGTTATATTTTGGAAAAGAGAAAAGTTAAGAAGAGGATCTATGTTTCTCAATTACCTGCAAGTATATCACTACAGCCTTTGCAAAGAAGAACATGGTAGAGATTATTTTTAATAGCCTCATCATTGATTTCTGACTCCAATGTATTTTTTTTTTTTTTAATTTCAGCTGTCTTTTAGAAGTTGTAGAAAGGGTGTTACTTGATTTTCCTGGATTTTGTTTTATTTCATGACTTTATTTCATTGTGACCTTCACAGATCCACACATTTATCTGACAAACTCCTTTTTTCAGTTATTTCTTCCAAGGAGCAGGCTAACTAGGTTAAAGCATTCAGAGGTGAAGACTCCCTCAAAGACGAGAATAATTTACCGGATGTATTTTACATACTGACTTATGCGCATGCAGCCTCACTCTTCAGTCTGACATTGCTCTTTAACATCTGTAAATCTGTTGTGATAATTACAGGAAAGCAGCTCTTTTGGAAATTGTGCTGTTGTGCATCAGCAGAGAAAATGGTGATCCCTGACCTTGGTGGCTTTGTAAGCTGCACTGTCCTTTCTAAACTAATATCAGAGCATTTGAAACGTAAGGTGATGATTTTTTAAAAACTTGACCTTAGGAGAATATTGAAAGTAATTGTCCAGTAAACACTTTTTAAAACATCTTTAGGCTTTGGTTTCCTTACCTGTAAAATGAGAGAACTAGACCAGGATATCTCAGAGGCTTATTTCAGCTCCGTGATTTTATTGTTCTACATAGTCAGCTGATGAGGCTCAACCTGGTGAACTGACTTCATGATGGGTTGATGAAATATCTTACCTGAACCAACACAATCACATCAAACACTAATTATATTATGTTTCCTACTCACCCACCCCCATATTTCTTCATAAATGTGAGTTGTTGCAAACAATTTTCCTAAGGTTTAGGCTGTGGTTTGGTTGAATTCTTACTGACTCATTTGGATACCGTATCATTATCTAATTTTGTTCATTGCTCATTTAATCAGGTGCTTGTACAGAATGACATTTGCTAGAATGTAAAAAAGCAAAAAAAGCAAATTGTTAATCAGGGCAAGAGGTGGAAAACAGGTGCACTGTGTTTAGCTCTGCTAACTTAATACAGCAGAAAATTGTAATCAGGTTTCTGGGGGGCACCCAGCCCTACCTATCACAACCTCGACAAAGTTATTGCCTCTGCCTCATAACTTAATCCCTTGCCTTCATTCTCAATATATATGAAACAATAACAACATCAATGCCATCTCCCCTTCAGGCTATTACAACACCCATAACTTGCATTTTCTGATTGTTTCAGACTTCAGTGAAAATAGGTCACAAATTACTTTAGTAGTGCCCCTTGCCTCTCTCTTCCACGTCTTTCACAAGGAAGTTGTGACTTTCTTTTTAATTAAAAAAAAGGCAAGCAATCTTAAAGGCTTCTCTTCCTTAATCTACTTTTGCTTATTTTCCTTTTAAACAATAAGGGTAGGTTCATAATCTTCTTTCATAGACATCTTCCCAACTGTGCAGAAATTCAATGAACACATATTTATTAAGCACATACCATGTGCTAAGCACAAGGGGTGCTAAAACAAATAAAATTATGTTCCCACAAAGAGCTCACTGTCTAGGGAGACAGGTTCACATGTAAACTAATGAATATAAATATCATGGGCTATGTCAGAGGTGATTAGAGGAGGTACAGGAAAAAGTCAAGAGAAGCCCTTCAGTTACAGAGCACAGTAAGAACCCGGCAAAGAAAGCTATTCCAAGGAGAAAACACCAGCAGTGGTTTATGAAGGACAATTGTGACTTAAGCATTGAAGTAGAGGACATGGACACTACAGGCAGAGAGGGGAGCTGAGAGCCATGCCAGGAGGTGAGTAGGAGCATGGAACAGTGGAAGAATTGCAAATGACTGGATATTGCTAGAAAATAAAGTGGGAGTAGAGGTAAAAGTAACTGCGGAGAAATGACAGTGAAAAGGTAGACAGGCCATGACATGGAGGTCCTAGTAAGCTATACTTTTATATAAGTAAGCTTAGATTTTATATAAGGCCTATAGACACTGGAGAATTTCTGACACTAGAAATTGAAAGGATTTGAATCGAGAATCATGTGATCAAATCTGCATTTTAGTGGGATCACACTGAATGCAAGGTAGGTCCAGAAACAAAAGCAGAGCTAGGCACATATTATGCCCCTAGAAAGTTTTTGTTAAGTAAATGAATGAATGAATGAATGAATGGTTTCAGGACAAGAATGGATTAGGCATAGTCAAGTGGAGTAGGAAGTCTTGAACTGTTATAATAATAATTTAAAATAATAATATAATAATAACAGTAATGATGTTAAGGATTAGATGAAGAAAAATGTATTTGGAAGCAATTAATAAAGTATAATTCATAGAACATTATTTTTAAAAAAACAGGTAGGCAAAAGGAAAAATAAGGGAGGCAGGGTAACTATCAAATTTATGAATTAAAGAACTGGGTAGAGAGGGCACTGACACTCACTTACATAGAAAACAGAAAGTGAAATATGATAGAATGGAGTATGTAGATGAATCATTCAAATTTAGAGAAGTTGGATTTGAGATGTGGTAAGACATACAAGTTGAAATATTCAGTTGGGTGTTTATTTCTTTATTTATTTTTCCATAACTTTATTATTTTTTATTTTATTTTTTCCATAAATTACTTTATTGTTCAATTACAGTTGTCTGCATTTTCTCCCCACCACTCCCCACGTCAGCCAAACCCACCTCCCTCCCTTGCTTCACTCTCCCCCTTGATTTTGTCCATGTGTCCTTTATAGTAGTTCCTGAAAACACTTCTCCCCACAGTCCCCTCCCCCCTCCCCTCTGTCTGTTGTTAGATTGTTCTTAATTTCAATGACTCTGGTTATATTTTGTTTGCTTTTTTCTTTTTTTTTATTATGTTCCAGTTAAAGGTGAGATCATATGGTATTTGTCCCTGGCCTAGCTTATTTCACTTAGCATAATGCTCTCCAGTTCCATCCATGCTGTTGCAAAGGGTAGGCGCTCCTTCTTTCTCTCTGCTGCATAAAATTCCATCATGTAACTGTAGCATAGTTTTTGATCCACTCATTTGCTCATGGGCACTTAGGTTGCTTCCAGCACTTGGCTATTATAAATTGTGCTGCTATGAACATTGGGGTGCATAGGTTCTTTTGGATTGGTGTTTCAGGACTTTTAGGGTATAATCCCCGCAGTGGAATTGTCTGGTAAAAAGGCAGTTCCATTTTTAGATTTCTGAGGAAATTCCATACTGTTTTCCATGGTAGCTGCACGAGTCTGCATTTCTACCAACAGTGCACTAGGGTTTCCTTTTCTCTGCATCCTCTCCAACACTTGTTTGTTGATTTGTTTATGATGGCCATTCTGACTGGTGTGAGGTGGTATCTCATTGTGGTTTTAATTTACATCTCTCTGATGGCTAGTGATGATGAGCATCTTTTCCTATGTCTCTGGGCCCTCTGTATGTCCTCCTTGGAGAAGTGTCTGTTCTAGTCTTTTGCCCATTTTTCAGTTGGGTTATTTGTCTTCCTGGAGTGGAGTCGTGTGAATTCTTCATATATTTTGGAGATCAAACCCTTGTCCTTATCATTGGCAAATATGTTTTCCCATATGGTTGGTTCTCTTTTCATTTTAATGGTGTTTTCTTTAGCCGTGCAGAAGCTTTTTAATTTCATGAGGTCCCGTTTGTTTATTCCTTCCTTTATGTCCCTTCAGTTGGATGTTTAAATCAGGAACTCAGGAGGTAAGAATATGTTGAAGATAATTGGGAGTCTTCAGTAAATAATTAATTATTAAAGCCATTGGAGCAGATGAGATCAGTCGCAGAGCCTAAGTGGAATAACAGGAGTTCCTGAGAGAAAGTCAGGTCAAAGGTGGAGGCTTCAGAATATACCAACTACTCAAATGGATTTTACTACTTTCCAGTTAGTTGTTAATTGCTCCCTGTCCACTGAGTTATTTAAAACATGCTGCTGAAAATTTGGGTTTCCAAGTATGAATTTTATAACAAGCCTAACTTGCAACAGAACATAAAGGAAAGAGTCAATAAATATGATAATAATCTGTACATGTGAGTAGGAAAATAACGACTGTGGCAGATGATTTAAGTAGGACGACTGACACGAGGGAGACTTGTGAAGGATTTTGGGTTATGAAACTCAGGGGAATACAGAACTCAAGGCTCAGTTGTTAATGGAGACTGGAATTATACCTGGAACATAAGATGTGGAGTCTCTGAGAACCCTAGCTATGAAATGGTTAACTAGCCTGAGAATGAAAGAGATTGGATTTATAAAATTCACACTACTCTGAGTTATGTTTTGTTAAATTAGTTGCTATGATTTAGCTGGATGATATGGTTAATTTACCTATGTGATATTCCTCACTCTATGGGAAGTTAAACTTTCTGTAGAACATGGCTAAATAAGAAAGCCACGTGCTAACACTATTTCAAAGGCTTTAGAACATGATATAAGACTGTTACTCAAAAGTAAATTTGCTTCCTTGGTTGTTTGTGGCAGAATTCACTTTAAGGTCTTCTGACAGTTTTGACATAGTAATATTGTCTAGAGTTTTACTAACACTTGAGGTAACAGATTCTTTCAAATTTGTATCATTTTGGTTAATAATAAAGCTTATTCCCACTTTTCTGTCCTTAATAGGAAAATAAAATAACTGCCTAACATCAGTCCTACATTATCCAATAATATTTTGAAGACTAATTAAATCTTCCTACATTTTTTTCTTTGAAACATTTAATCTCAGCTCCATTGGGATTTCATATTGATACTCATTCCACTAATCTGGAATCATTTTTGTTCCTGTCATCTTTAATTTCTCCACCAATCCCACATCAGACTTCACTGGTGGCACCAAAATTTGGACAGCTCTTCTACTAAGAACTGACAAATGTAAAAAGTAGAGAGGAGATTCACATCCAATCCTATATATAATGCTTCAGTCTTTTAAAGCCTAGTGTTTTTGTTCATGGCTGTCTATGGCTGAATAGCAGCAGTGAGCTTGTGCTGAAGATAGCATTCTAATCTAGGCAATCAGGCTTAGGAAATAAAACCTTCTTTTTAATGGTAACTAATCCAACCTACTTAATATCACTTTTTTTTGTGTTAAGAATAGAAAAAATGATAAAAAGAAGTTAGGAGGTAGAGATATTAAGATTTAAATTGTTTATCAATTTTATTGCTTATCAATATACAATTATTTTTTGATTTTTTTGATGAAACCTCATAATGGGGACATTTTTAATATGACTATAAAAAGGGCAGGGAAATTTGAAGATATTGAGAAGTTGTCAAAGTGAAATGATGTAGCATGGTTCAATTCACTGGTTGAAGATGAGGGAGCAATTTTAAACATCTTTAGTTTATTTACTCCTACCTCAGGGACTCTTTGCAAAGCTTCAATCCCCTTTTCTTCCCTGTTCTTCCCTATTCTCCTTTCCCTTTCTTTCTGCCCTCTATTTTTCTTCCTCCCACCTTCATACTTTGTCTTCCTTTCCTTTTTCTTCTTTTCCCTCATGACTGAGTTCTGCAATAGGAAATTCAGAAAACTTGCCAGTCAACACACAAGTGTAAGGGATAAGTAAAGACAAAGTTAAATACGTGATAGAATGACTGGGAAACATGCCAAATAAATTCCACTATTCAATTGAGTTTAATTCATGTCAACAATAATTTATACGGCACCTCCTACATGCAAGGCATCATAGTAAGCACTGGGGACACAAAGGAGGAATTAACAGATCATTGTATGACAGGGTATTCCCGGATATTTAATTCAGAAATTCATTGACCACCTTCTCTTCACTGAAAAGAATTGTCACCTTTTTCATTTTTCATCTAGTATTTACCATAGTATTATGTATCAGTATTTGAAGACTAAGTAATTAACATCTGGCAAGGATGCTTGCCATTTCATTTCCTGAGACAATAAGTGTTTATCAGAGGAGTTCTTTAGGTGCCCAGTACAACCTTGATATTTTAGACTCTAGTGTTATCCTGTTATTTAATCCACTTAGACTTAAGAATGAGAAGGGGTTGATAGTCACCAGAGGGGAGAGGGGAGGGAATTTCAGGGGTAAAGGGGAAGAGTTTGGAGCAACAAGTATGAAGGTCACATGGACAAAACTAGCAGGGGTGGAAATGGGAGGGGGTGGGGAGGGCTGGGGCGGTGGGCTGGAATGGGAGCAAAAGACAGAAAACTGTACAAGAACAACTAAAATAAATAAAAAATTAAATTAAAAAAATAAAATAAAATAAAAACCATTTATAAACAAAAAAAAAAA
>PVKU01012845.1:0-32590 GCA_004027475.1 Anoura caudifer | reverse complement strand
ACAGATGGGAAAACCGGGAGACGCACGTCCGCTGTGTTTGTCCCTTCAGCGTTTCTTGGCCGGGGGCTGTGTGGCTGCACTGGTACTACTTGCTCTCTTTATTCATACTAGCGACACGCTTAGTTCAGGTCATTCTGGAGCCATCATTCCCAGGGTGGGGGACAATTTTCAGTCTTACCTCTAGGTCTCCTCTGCATCCTTGCAGCGCACTCTGTGTGACCCTGAAACCCGGGGGCAAACTGCCTCATGATGGACTGACCTCTGGCTTCTCCTTAGATCTGGTCACAGGAGGCACTGGAACTTGGGTCCAGAAGAGAGCAGGCAGGGTTTGTGGCCTGCCATCTCTCCCTACCCGTCCGTGACTGGCCACCGTCTGGGTTCCTGGCACAGAAGCTGCAGCTCTGAAAAGTGATCTGCCCCCGTGCTTTGGGGGAGGGGGTACTGTAGAGCCTGCCCCCTGGTGGAGTGCAGGACCATCCCTCATTTACTTAATCCCCTGTTCACTTAAACGACACCTGTATGAAATCTGTTTTTAAATTAATTTATTTTTAGAGACGGGGAAGGGAGGGAGAAAGAGAAGGAGTGAAACATCCATGAGTAGTTGCCTCTCATGCACCCCCTACTGGGAACCCGGCCTGAAACCCAGGCAAGTGCCCTGACTGGGAATCAAACCGGCAACCTTCCAGTTCCCAGGTCAGTGCCCAATCCACTGAGCCACATGGGCCAGGGCTACTTCGTAAATGAAGAAACAGGTGCACAGAGAGGACAGTTGTCACCCGAGATCACAGAGAAAGCAAGCAGCAGAGCGAGGATTTGAACCTCTGTAGCCTGGTCACAGGATCGGGCTCAACCTCACACTTCGCCACCCAGCCGTGCTGCCACCCAGCTCTGAAGTGAGGGCAGCTCAGGCCGGTGACATTCCTCACTCCAGAGCTGACAGTGAGATGTGTGACACTGTTCAGTTTCCGTCAGCCCCAGTCATGGTGCGAGGGGACATTCAGTGTCACCGGCCGAGGTCCTCCAGCTTGCACAGCGAGACGTCCCATTAACCCGCTGCAAAGCTCTCTGTGCCACGACCCACGTGGGCTTGTGAGTGGGCAGCGGCCGCCCGGGGCCAGCCTTCTCCTTCCCAGACCAGGGGTGCGGGGTGGCGGCGGGATGGCTCAGAACCCCCCGGAGTGCGCCACACAAGCTGTGTCCACATTCATCCAAACAGTAGGAGACTTCGCGGCCATTTTTCTACCCAGGCCGCCATGTTTTCGAGGAGCGAGGCAGGGGGTGAAGGTGGCTGCCCGCACAGGGCACTCACTGTCCGCCAGTGTCCCTGCAGGACTGTGGGCTCTGGGGGAAGAGACACCAACAACACCACGGCCACTGCCGCCACTCAGGAATTGGGCTCTGTGCATGTGACGTGTGTAGAGCAGCAGATCCGACTGATTAAATGGTGTTTTGGGGCCACTGGGGGGTGAACCCCGCTTATGTGATGGGCTCCAAAATCCAGGTGCACGGCCGATCTGCTAGCCCACCCTTAAGTTTTCTCCTCCAGGTTCCAGCTCCCTTCCCTTTCCATCAGCTGGCACAGGAGCTTCTGAAATGGCCAGCTGCAGGGCTGAGCTGCACTGGGCACCTCTCTGCCTGGCTCAGCATCGCTCACTGGCCTTGGTGCCCACAGGCAGCACACAGTCCAGGCGTGGAGTGGCCAGCAGGTGTCAGGAGCTCCTCATGGAAACTTTGGACCTGGCTTCCCCAAAGGGCCCCTCAGCAGACTGCATTCCCCGGGAGCCAGGGATTGTGCCCGACCTGTCCCCAGAGCCCCTGTCCTTACCGCCAGGTGTCCCATAGGTGACCCCAGGACATGATGAAGTGTCAAAGTTCTGGCAAGGATGGAACCGAGTCTCCTGGCATCGAAGACACAGCCGACGTGAATCACAGCCGTAAATGGAAGATGGGTTATCTTTCGTTCACCGACACGAACTGTGGAGGCGGGTTTGCACACAGACTCTGAAACCACGCGGGCTGAGCCTGAGGACGGTGGTAGTGGCATTATGTCATCGTCCATCTTTTACCAGAGCTCGGCTGGGTGTGAGACCCTCCCCACGCTCTCAGGTTACCCCTCAAACAGACCTCCAGGTGGCAGACACTCAGGAGCCAGAGCCGAAAGCCAAGACCAGGTGAGCCCAGACAGCACACGCAGGTGGTCCACTGCAGAGTGGCAACTGGGACCCAGAGGCTGTGCACCAGTTCCTGGGCCCGCAGGCGGCCACCTCTCGGGTCTCGTTTTGTCCCGTAACAAGAAAGCAAAGGCGTGCCTGATGGAGCTTAGAGGTTAGGGTGGGACTCCAGCAGCCATGTGTGACCAGAGAGAAACCGAGTGGACGCTTCTCACGTGTTTCCCCAAACAGAGTAAAGGATGCATCTTGTTCTTTGTCCAGGGAAATGAGTACTTTTCTCAGCGGTTTGTAATATGCTCAAAGCGTTCATTTCACACGCACAGACTGCACGTTTCCCGCATGCTGGGGCCCACTCTGCAGGGGGCACCACGCGGTGGGAACAGTGTCATCCGGGAAGGATATCGGGGAAGGAAATCCGAGCAGGCTCCCGCCCCCTGCGAGGCAGCCGGCAGGCACAGGAGTCTGGGTTTGGCCGGCGGACAATGTTGCAGGTTCACTCTGGCCCCGTTCCTTCCCTTGGCTGCTGGAATCCATCGCCACTGACTTCATTTCAGAGCAACACGGTTTTCTTTAGCATTCGGTTCTGCCAGTCGACCGTGGACCTCACGGGGCTAAAATCAGAGTGTGGTCAGGGCTGGAGGCCCGTTTGCTTCTGGAGGATCGAGGGGAGAATCTGTGGCCTGGCCTTTTTTCATCTTCTAGAATCTTCTCACAGTCTTTGGCTCATGGCTGCATCTCTGTGACCTCTGCTTCTATCTCCACAACGCCTGAAAATTAAGCGCTGGAAACGAGGGCAGAGGGACCCATGACAGGTCCCGACGAAGCCATGCCTGACCTTCCAGGTGCCCCCGGACAGTGTCTGTCTTCACTAATGACTGACCCGCGCAGACGACTCCGGGGCCTCTGCATAAAGAGCGTCTTGACATCCACACGGCCCTATAACAGCTGCCACTTATCGAGAGCCAGGGTTGGCCATCGTCAGCCCTCAGGCCAAGTACGGTTGCTGCCTGTCCTGTCAGTGAAGTTTTATGGGGACGCAGCCGTGCTCACGGATCTGTATATTGTTCACGGCTGGGATGAAGTGCTACCTTCCTCCAAAACCCGGGCACTGGACTCCAGGTCTCCAGGTGACAACGTTCGGACTGTCATCTTCTCCTGAGGGCCCCTCAGGGGACTTGGCCACGACTCTGTCCAGGGAGACACATGGCTGGCTGTCCTCACCCTGGCAGGGCTTTGGGGCTGAACTCTTCGCAAAGCAGAGTGATTGGGTCTGACATCCAGTGACATCCAGTGACAAAGCTCGCCCCCAGGCTGGGAGCCCTCTCATTGCCAGATTTCAGCAGACATGCGGATCTAATTATAGGCATCGATCCCATTTCAGCGCCAATGAGTTACCAACATGGGTGTGAACGAACCGACTGGTATGCAGCCAGAGGTCAGTAATGGAATTTGAGGAGAAAGGAGGTTTGGTTAACATTCAGCCTGGGGTCTCAGGCACCCGTATCATTCCGATACTTGCCCCCATGAGAAGGGGAGATAGACCTCCTGGGCAGAACCTTCTGGAAGTCTCTGGCACCTTAACCTCACCCATGGTGAACCTCTAAGGTGTGCGCTGTAGCAGGGTAATCGCCAACTGCAGAAGGAGGAACAAAGAAATTGCGTGAGATCGTTGGGCAGCTGCGCAGAGGGAAGTCAAGGAGAGCAATACGTTTGCTTCTCTCAAGTTCAAACCTCGGCCCACCTCTCTCAGGCCGAGGACTCACACACTGAACAGGCCCAGTGAGAAACGACTGGACTAGGCGTTATGCTAAGTGCAATAAGCCGGGGGCACAAGAACAGAGACTGTGCAAGTCCATGGATGGAAGGCGCCTGGAGCGGTCACATTCGTGGAGACGGGGCGCGTGGTGGGGGTGGGGGCTGTGGGGGAGGGGTGCGGGGTGGGGTGGGGCGGGGCGTGGGGTTTCATAGGGTCACTGCTGGTCTGACAGGGGGCGGGGACAGTTCTGGAGCTGGTTACACTGCAGTGCGGGTAGAACCAGCACCACCGCATCGGACACTTAGAACCAGTTAGGATGGTGAATTCTGTGTTCGTATTTTAACACAATTGAAAAGAAAATGGAGAGGCTTCAAACAAACCACCAGGCTGGTCAATACAAGGGAAGCCACCAGGAGCTTTGAGGAGGAACTGTTTCATACAGGACCCAAGGTTCACCTGACAGTGCCGAGACCAGGTGAGCGGAGTCCTGCCAGCCGCCTGCAGCCCCGGGGGGCCTGGGCCTCAGGAAGAAACGGGGAAACGTCCGCAAAGCGTCACCCTTCCCCGCCCACCGATGCCCACTCACACGTTTCTCTACCCCGCCTCCCCACCAGCACCCCCCACCCCACAGGAGAATGCACCTTCCCTCCCTGGCTGCCTTTCCCATCTCCACGGGTGCCTGGGCCTGGAGATTCAGCGCTGGACCACTCTGGACAGGGGCTTGGAGGCACGGGAGTCACACTACAGTCAGCCACCAGGGGCAGCGCGCTGCCCGAGCCCCCAGCCTGGAAATCAAGGCGCGGAATCCGGGGGTATGGAAGCACAGCTGGAGAAGCCAAAGAACTTCTACGTCCGACCCATGGGCATGGACTGAGGTAGGGGAGTGCTGGTGGGAGTAGGGGGTACAGGGCGGAGCGGGGAGAAAGGGGAGAAAAAATGGGGCACCTGTAAGAACATCATCAATAAAATATATTAAAAAAAAATAAAGTACCGCTGTGCTTGGAGAAAAGATAGCAGGTGAGTAGAAAGGAAGCAACGGAGATGGAGAGAGAGGTTCCCAGCCCTGTGGGGGTCCCTGCCTGGAGAAGCAGGACACCCACGGGCCCCTGGGATCATGGAGGCTGCCCATTGGCTGTGACCGGCGGCCCTGGAAGGCGCGGGAGGGCTCGAGACCATAAAGACATTGCCTGACACGGGGGAGGGGAGGACTTACGATCAGGGCCTGTTCTGGAAAGTGCCATTTGCACGAAGACGGCGCGCTGACTGTCTTCCACACAGGGGCATAAAACTGCTGATTTAAAAGACGATTTTCAGGAAACAGGGCACTGTGAAAAGATGGGAATTTATCGAACAAGTTAGAGAGCAAGCAGTTAGCACCGACAGCTGCCGACGCCATGGTTAAGTGACTACAAACAAGGCAGCACTTAAGGCACCCGCCGCCGGCAGCGTGCGTGCAGTGAGTCCCGGCTCCCAGGGAGTGCCCGCCGCAGAGAAGAGGGACCGAAGGTGACGAAAGGTGGGGGGTGGGAAACCGGGACTTCTGTGACTCCTGTCCCTCCTTGCAAGCAGATGACTTTTGCTATGACTTCCATTTTTTAGTAGGAGTGGCAGAGAAACTGTGGGTTTTATAAAACAGCTTTATGAAGATATCATCGATATGCCATAAACTGATCACATTGAAATTGCAGAGTTTGTGGGTGTTGGCTACTTGGGCACTCATGGCCTCACCACCACAATGAAAATGTACATCACCTCCAAAAGACGCCCCCGTCACTTTATAATCCGCCCTTTCACCTGCCCCCCCCCACCCATCGCCTCCCCAGAAACTTCCAGACTGTGCTGGAAATGGTTGGGATGTATCACACACCCACAGCCATGCATCAGACTGCCAGCTGCCTCCTCACCTCACTGCAGCCAGGATGCCGATTCTGGCCTTTTGGGTGGATTTACGGTAGCATCACTTTCGATTTTCCTGGTGACTGACGGTGCCCGTTGTCTTACCGTGTCCCTGCTGCTGACAGGTCTTTGTTGGTGGAGTGTCTGTCCCCGTCTCTGCTCATTTTGAATCAGACTGCTTATTTTTTCATTGAGTCTGGGGGTCCCGCTGTGTATTCTACGTCCAAATCCTTTGTGGCACATATGACTTGCAAATGTTCCCACCCAGGCCATGGCTTGCGTTCACATTCTCCCAATAATGTCTTAGAAAAAGCACAAATTAATCATTTTAACGAGGCACAATGTATCGACTTGTTTTTGCGGGGCCCGCTCTGCATGCGGTCCCTGAGCGCTGTCTAACCACGATGCTGTGGCGCTTCTCACATTTGTCTCCTGCTTTGCCTCCAGACCTTCGATCCAGTTGCAGTTAACTTGTGGGTATGGCATGAGATGCGGATCAAAGCCTCACTTTTGTGTTGTTGCTTCTTACACATAGGTATCCATTTTTTCCGGGGCCATTGGTTGAGGAAACTCTCATTTCTCCACTGCTTCATCTTTGCCATTTGATAAATACTCAAAGGGTGTTTGGAAATGGTTGTGATATTTTACGTATGCAATAACAGTGCACATTCAGGCTCAAGTTCTTTTAAAAGTCTTGCAACGATAGCGCTCTGCAGGTTTTGGAATGTCGTCTTCCATTTTCATTCAGTTCAAAAGTCTTCCCACTCTCCCTTTTGGCTTCTCCTCTGACCCTGAGGTTATTTAGAAGGAGCAATTTAATTGTCCAATATTTGCATATTTTCTGAAGACTTTCTGTTAGTGAATACTAATTTAATTGAGTTCTGCTCCTAGCACACACTTTGTGTGAGATCGGCACTTTTCACACTTGTTGCCATGGTTGCAGGACCTCCCGTGTCCGCCTTCCAGCAGCAGGGACACCCTGGTGCACGTGGCCCGTCACCTGTGTGGGGCCCAGGTGCCAGCTGCCGGTCTGATGGAAAGCAGAGTTAACTGCACTGCTGACGGCATTTCCTTAGGCTACAGTATTGCAGGTGAAATACAGATTCCAAGGGGAAATAATGTGTTTAAGGCTTCGGCTACTGACTGCTTTCCAAAGTGTGCCCGAGTATTTGTGGATGCGCCCCTGTGAGATTCTTTCCAGCTATTCAAATAGTCAGACCGAATTGGGGAAATCCCTCCCAGGACACCAGGTGGGGTCTGGATACCTGGAGACTCGCCCAGGGGTGCTCACCTCACCTGTTCCTTGGGTCAGGAAATGGCAGCTGAGGAAGCCTTGGCATGAGCTTTCAGACAGAGAAAGACAAAGAGGTAGACACTCGAGTTAAAGGGAGAGACGGGGGAGGGGAGAGAGAGAGACTGAGTGGATCCTCTTTGGAGAAGACGGAGCTCTCTCTCTGAACAGCTACGCCGTGGCTGTCCCATTCTAAAAGTGATTTTTCATTCTCTCTGACAGGAAGATCAATGCCAAATGTTCTTTAAAAATGCCTTCTTAAAGGTAACAGTAAAGTCAAACGGAGAAAATTAAAACCAGAAAGAACCACAAAGTCGAAGTGATGGCTTCAGCCTCCAATTCACCACGAGAAGGAACGAGGCGATTGACCTGCTAGCAAACTGGCAGACGCCTCACTCTTTCCGAATCTCCAGCCTGCCTCTTTCTGCAGCATGGCTCCCCCAGCCTGTGATGCCACATCTCCGGAGGAGGGGCTGCCGCCCGCTCTCCAACTGTGGGGACCCCTCCCAGCACAGGTGAGAAGGGAAGGAGGTGTTCCTGCTGCCCGTGGCTCTCAGATGATTACACAGGAGCCGGAGGGGCCTCTCCTGGTCCCTGGTCCCGGAGTGAGGGACCGAGGAGCCAGCACCTGCAGGGCCTGCCCCTCTGTGTGTCTCCCTCACCCTGACCTTGAAGCCTCTGCTCGGTCACCGAGTGTGCATTCGTGTGTGCATCCCCTGGTCTCCCTAGCAACTGTATCAGCCAATCAGGGCTGAGGAGAGGGATTCAGTGTCCGTCTGTTTGTGATGCTTCCACTAGATCAATCTGGGCTTTATTGACATCACGGCCCACGCAGCTCTTCAGGGTGGGGGCTGTCCTGTCCACAGGAGGATGTTTTGCAATGTCCCTGGCCTCCAGTAGCCCCTCTGAGTGTTACAACCTAATGTATCTCCACACCTTGCTGAATGCCTCCTGGGGGCAGAAATCACTCCCACTTTAGAAACACTGAACTAGGTCATGGCAACAGAGGGCTGGATGGGATGGGGCCTCAGGTCACCCTCAGCTCTGGGGCAGCAGGGCCTGGGTTCTGTATGCACTGCTAAAAACAGACACTCCTGGACCACAAGCAGGGGACCAGCCTCTCCAAGCTGTCAAGCTGGGTAGAGAGTGGAGGGGGGGTCTGTCACCTGAGCCACACAAACCAAGGCCCTCCCAAAATGGCCAGGGTGTGATGGCATCAGAACCAGACGGGGCCCCACCTGGCTTTTCTGCTTGTGCGTTGGAGCAGAGAAAGTGTTGCCGACTCCAGCCAGCTGTCAGCTCCTGCCTCTGCATGTGCTGGCTTTGGCCGTGGGCCTGTTCTCTGCATTCTTTCATCCTCAGCGTCCTTGTGTGTCCGTGTCCCTGGAGAGGGTGGCGCAGCCTGTCCCAGACGCTCTTGAGGAGCTCATGGAATACCGTGTGTGAAGCATGTAACAGGAGGCCCAGCACAGGGGAAGGCCCGAGACGGCAGTGCTTTCTGTTCGTGCCATGCCTGGCAGCAGGTGACCAGAAGCCTTCCAAGGACTGCCCGGGAGAGGACCTCGGCGTAGTTGTGTCAGAACTCTCCATGAAACATTTCTCGGCATTGATAGTAAGTCTATGAAGATCTTCGAGTGACGTGGCAAATGCTCACATTTCCCATTGGGTGAAGGGACCAAGACTCAGAGTGCTTGTCAGAATGCACACAACGCCGTTAAGTGCACAGAGAGGAGGGAGAGCTTGGGAAAGGCGGCGCACCCGCAGTCGCTTCGAGGGGGGAGTGCTTTCCGCTTCTGTGGCATCTTCCCATTTTCCTAAGATAAGATATTTTAAAAAAGGCATAAGCTCTCTTACATTTCAATGGTTAATCCATGACCTGTGCTGGGAAATGCACAACAATGCCGGAGGAGGCGTTTCCCCTGGAGTGTGGTCAGGAGGAGACCCCCTTGGGCTAAGTGGCGGCACACCAGCTCCCTGCCAACCTTCCGGCCCAAAGGCTCCGTCTGGCAGCCGCTTCTGACCTCCGACCGGGAAGGACACCGGGAGCTCTTCCCCCAGGACCCTGGGGAATATCCCTGTCCACCTCCAGTCCTAGGGTCAAGGGTTCCACGGTTCCGCCTATGAAAGGGTTTTGGAGGGAAGCGCATCGAAATAATGTGTGAAGGGAGCATGTGCACTGGAGAGGGGGGAGTATCAGCCCAAGAATGGAGCCGCTGGCAGGGAGCAGGACTCGACCCGGCTCCCGTTCCCAAGGCACACCGCCCCCCAACCCCCGCAGCCCCAGGATGCTGACCCCTGGTCCAGTGCACACAGTGAGTGGGGGGACAGACAGGGGGCCTCGCCCGCCACCCATTTCCCTAAATGAGGCCAACGCCACCATCCTGGAAATCCTGAAGGCTCTGTGGCTTTAGCCAGCTCGGCTCCACACAGCTGGCAGACCCTTAGACACCTGCATTGTCCTGGGGAGCCCCGAAGGACGCAGTGCGCTCCTGCAGAGAAATCGTGCCCCGCGGGGTGCCGGAGCAGCCCATATTCCAGAGCAATAATCACAGCTTAACTGGCTGCCGGAAGCACTTTTGCTCACGATCCAGCCTCAGTTAAACAAAGGATGTTCCCTTCAGTCAGACTGGGGTTTCGGCTGCCACTGGTGAACCAGAAGGGACGCTATTTACACGGGAGGCGCGGGGTTTGGCTCGTAGTGTGAGGAAGGGTTTACTCTGCAGGGCTGATGAGGGTCTCACAAGAGCGTGTGTGTGTGTGTGTGTGTGTGTGTGTGTGAGTGTGTGTGCATGTGTGTGCATGCGGTGCGTCATTCCTCCTGTCCAGACAAGCCGATCAGGCTCAGAGACATGGCAGTGGAAATCAGACTGTGAAGGAGGCGTGTCCACCATGAATCCTGTGCTCCGGTCTTCCTGTGGGGACTGCGGTTTATTCCTCAAAATCCCACTTTCTGCCCCAAGATTCCGTCTTCCCGCTTGCTGATAGGAGGGCACGAGACACCCTGGACACTCGCTGGTGCTTGAACATTTCGCTGAGACTGAAGGTCCCTGGGGACAGGCCCTCTCTTTCTAGAGCACACGTTGTGCAGAGGTGGCCATCCGTCCAGCCCATGGCTGCAGGGGTCCCCAACCCCTCAGGCCGCACGCAGACCAGTACCAGTCAGCAGCCCGTTAGGAACCAGGCTGCACCGCAGGTCAGCGGCAGGTGAGTGAGCAAAGCTTCTTTCTCATTACTGCCTGAGCTCCACCTCCTGTTCCCCCCACCCTGTCCATGGAAAAATTGTCTTCCGTGAAACCAGTCCCTGGTGCCAAAGAGGCTGGGGACCGTGGCACTACTGCTCCATGCCCACACACCCGGTGTCTGGCACCCTGAATGAATTACGATATTTAAAAACCATGTGAAGTCTCAGTTTCTGGTGTGTGTGCGTGTGTGTGTGTGCGCGCGTGTGTAGCATTGCACAACTTGGAGACACTGGAAATACAATCTCACCTGTCGAAGCTGACCCAAGGCCGCCTGCCTTTCCCCCACCTGACCCTGGGGTGCAGGTGCCGGCCACCCCCACTCCTGAAGCTTCTGTCCTTCCCCTGTGGGCCCGGGATGAGGAGCCGGAGCTCAATGCAAAGGGACTTCCACCCGAGAGGCAGTGGAGCTTGTGAATGGGGGGATGGCGATGGGGCCGTGACGAGCTGCTGTGCCGTGAACGAGCATAAATCATATCATCGGTGCTCGTTCCCACTTCCCGGGGCAGGGCCTTGCACTCACGTCTAATTACTCATTCAGAGGGTTTTCCCAGTAAAGGTTTCTCACTGTGCCCAACAGTCCATTTCGGAGCCTCTGTCGTACACAGGACTCAAACCAGCCGCACAGGCTCATCGCGGAACAGAAGAAGGCTGTTGGCCAAGTCTCCCAAGACGGGCAGGTGTTGGACGGCGAGAGGCCCCAAGGTTCAGGGACGGAGCTCTGGGACCCGGCCGAGACACAGTGCGTGACCGTGCGAACAGCTGCCTGCCCCCATAGGTAATGGAATCGGCCGTGTCAACCGGAGAGGACCCTGTTACAGGGTCCGTGTTTGATCCACTCACCTCTGTGCCCGGAATGTCCAGGGCGTGCAGGTGTGCGTGTCTCAGAGTCACAGACGCTGCAGGACAGTCCCCTTCCCAGATCGCTCGGCTGGGATGACCCTTTGCATTAGCTTTTTTGTGGGGGACATCTGGGGTTTTACTGAGTAGGGGGCCCGCTCCTCTCAGATTTCGATAGTTCCTAGAGGTAGCGAGGGTTTCTCGGCTTTTATCTGAACCAAGGGGACCAGAGCCCACACCCCACTACCGCCTCCTGGGCTCTCACATCCAGGCCCCCACATCCCTGCCCGCATCGCTCCAGGCCAGGTGCCGGACAGCTGGTGGCAGCCTCGTGCCCCCGAGCCCGAGGACACTGTCCCGACTGGCCAGTCCCAGTCCTGCTCACCGGCGTCACCCCTCCCCCTGCAGGAACCATAAGGAAGGCTCTTGCCCACGCTGATCTGCATGCCCTCAGTTCCTGGCAGCCCCAAGTGGCCCCGGGAGGCTGGGCGCAGCCCTTCCTGTCGGGAACAAACTGTCTCCTCAACGACAGTCATGGCGGCCTCACCAAACCTGGATACTCACAGAACCTACATTCGACAGCACCCTTGGAACAGAAGCCTCCCGCTGGCTGAGGTGTTCCTGTGATCACCTACTTAGTTTCTGTAGTGGAGGAAAAAAAAAGAGAATAGAGCTGTTAACGCCACACCCATTACTCACGGTGATGCTGAACGGTCATCAGGATTCCGAAAGACAGCCTGTGGCACCTGTGAGCCGTCCGATGGCCTAACGACACTCGTCCCAGCAAGAAAAATGTATCCGTTTCAACGGCTCCCTAATCCATTCTATTAGAGAGCATGCAACACAATAAACGGCGACAAATTCCTTTTCTCATTTGTGGAGAAAATAAATTAAAATAACGAGCGCTGGTTACAGGATCAGAAGTGGAGACACTTCTCCGCGAGGGCCATCGGGGACAGATTGGCTCCTGGAAGGCACCGTAAATCTGCGCTGGTCTCCGAGTTCCGTGACAGATAGCGGCATTCGCTCACCGGCTCATCTCCCTCGTCCCGTAAGAAAGCGGCTCTCACTCCCGCTGCTTTGCTGGAAGATGATGGGTCTCTCAGCGGCCCGAATTCCTGCAGTGACTACGTGCCTACCACGTGGAGGGACTCTAACTTGTATTTTACTTCGCCAAATCCTGATTATCCCATGCACCAATACAATAAGAATATAATTAATGCGAGTGAGCACTTGCCTAGTGATTCGCTGGAATAATTTCTGAGAAGTGAGATTTCTGAGTTGAAGACTCGGAGCCATCCTTCAGGTCTGCTCCGGTGACTGGGTTTGTCAGGAGGCTGTCGTCGCTGGCTGTCCGCACGGTGGCAGCGGACACGCGACCTGTTTCTCCGCCCCCACAGGTACTTCCCTGGGCAGACATGTCTCTCCATTCCTGGCTGCCTCCTTGGTCGTGTGTGAGCGATACTTGTCCCACAGCCTCGAAGCCCCGATGCCGGCTAAGGAGGACCCAGTGAAGATGTGCCCTGGGTGCGAGGTGCGTCCAGGTCAGGCCTCAGCTGTGGGGACTGGGCTGGGCCCCTCCCAGACTGGAGAGGGGGCATGAGATCCCCACCCATCAGAAGAAATAGAGTCTGAAAAAATTCCATGTTTTCTAACATCCCCTATGAGCACTTTTTAAAAAATTCTAACCAGAGGATATGTTTATTGATTTTTTAGAGAGAGAGGAAGGGAGGGAGGGAGACATCCATTGGTTGCCTCCCCTACGTGCCCTGACTAGGAACCGAACCCTCAACCCCCTGGTGTACAGGACAACCTTCCAACACGTTGAGCCACCAGCCAGGGTGAGATTTCTCTTTTTACCACACCCACCCAGTCCAATGGGATGAAGGGGGAAATAGCAACCCCACAAAGGCTAACAGAGCAAGACAATGTCTTCTTAAAGGGGAACAGGAAAAGACAATGAAGCACAGACATTTTTAATGTGGCAGGCTTGCCGAGGGGGCGGACAAGAGAGAAAGTGTGCAGAGTTGAAGAGGGCCCGGCCCCAGGGAGGAAAGGCCACATCGCTCCACCCCAGAGAAACCCTCTGGAGGATTACTCACTCCCAGAAACCGCCCTGTGTCCCCACCGCAGGACACTGGACAAACTCACTGCAGGTCAGGTCTGTGTGGCTGCACCCGTCTCAAACGGGACGCACCAATCTCAACGCCTTCCCCATGCACCCTCCCTCCTACTATGTCCCTGGCACCCTGGGCCATCACACTCACAGATGAACTTGGCCTGCATCTGTGTGGGAAGGAAAGGGACCCGTGGGAGTCCGTGGGAGGAATTGACCCAGACCACTGACCACCACCCTCTGCCTTCTATGGAGGATCAGCTGTGCAGGGGCAGACAGTGGTGGTGCTCCAACATGGTCTGAAGCTGTCCACTGGGTGCACTGGCCCTGGGGTTTCCCAGGTGGTGCAGGCCAAGGTCAGCTCCCACCTGTGTTTTGCCCAGAGCTTCCTGCCTGAGCTGTAAAGCAATCTGAGAGGGCTGCTGCTTATGCTGAGCTTGGAGATTCCCAGGCAAAGCTAAGCTGTGAATCTGGGCTGGCTGCTGCTGCTAGTGCCAGACCTGGGGCTCACTGAGGCAGACTGTTGCTTGTTTGAGGGGATTTAGGAGGTTGTGAAGCAGGAGTGGAAACCAGCCATTCATATGGAAAAGCAGCTTGGGTGGGCCATAAGTTGGGTGGGGAGTAGTCTCTGGGGATCTCCAGGGTGCATCAAACAGTGTCAGCCAGGTTGATGGAGTCTCAGATATGGGACCAGCCTGCTGGCTCTGGCTCTGTGGGGGAGGGTTCAGAAAAAGGACAATAGCCTCTGTCCACCTTGATGCCAGATTCTTCGGTTCCTCCCTGTATACCACTGGTGCCTTTCAAGCTGCTGCCCTGGTGCTGTAGCTCAGAGTGAGTGAGTCTGAGTAAGTCCATGTGTGGATTCTTTAAGAGGAACTGCTTGGGACCCTAGAAGTTTCTTTCACCGAAACTGGATTTTGAAGCCAAAAGTTGTGGGGCCTTATCTCCCTGGCACCAGAACCCTGGGCTGGGGGCCCGGTGTGGGACTGGGATGCCTCACTCCCAGGACACCCGTCCTGAATTTTTACCCACCACACGTGGGTGAGGGACCCGCCCGTTCTGCGTCTCTGCCCCTCCTACCAGTCTGGGTGGGTGTGGCTTGATTCCGTGACGGTCAGACTTACATTCAACTCGCTTTCTGATGGTTCTGAGTGATGGCTGTTCTACCATTTAGTTGTAATTTTGATGTGTTGTGTGAGGAGGTGAGCCATGTCTGCCTACACCGCCATCTTGACTGCAAGTCCCTCTACATTTTATATAATATTTGTTTGAATAGTAGATACATATATCACAAGTTACCTAACTATTTGGGTGAATTTGGTTAGTTTGTAGTTTCTGGCTATTACAAATACTGCTTATACGTCCATTCTAATATATGAGTTTTGCCCAAAATATGCACATCCTTCTCTTGGGTGTATATTTGGGGTGGGTCTGGTGGGTAGTGGGGTGTGCCTACATTTACCCCTGCTAGACACTAGCTTCACTCAGTTTTACAAAGTGCTCACTTCAATTTTAACTCATCTTTTAAATTTTCTTTTTAAAATCATTATCTTGTGCAAACTGATTGCCTATTAGATTTTATTACCTTGTTTTGGTTATATAGATTTTCTAAAATACAGTTTTGGGTTTTTTTTCTTTCCACTTTTTGCCTCATTGGGCACTGACCTCTGTTCTTAAGCTTAGAGAATCCAATACCCTTTGCGGTGCCTGTTGGAGCCACATTGCCTGGGTTCGGATGCTGGCTCTGACTTGTACTAGCTGTGTGACATTGGGCAAGTTACTTAGCCTCTCTGTGCCACTGAAATGGATTACAGACAGGGAAGAGGTGTAGAGAAAGATTTGCGGGAACACGCTGAGTATCCTTTCTCCATGCAAATCAGGGGGTGCTTTACGCCAACAGCCCCGTATGGCCATGTGGGCTTTTAAACCCACATGGAACATGAAGATGCCGTGAAGGAGGGATCTGGGGGAAAAAACGGTAAAAACGGACAAACCAAAAATTTCTTCTGAAGAGTATCTACATGGCTCAGAAGGCTCAAGGTCATTCACCCTCCAATTTCCATAGCTCACTGTCTGGAACAGAGAAGTGACAAGCTTCCAGAATAATGGAGGGACGGGTTGTGTTCTAACTTTGAAATCCATTTCAGCCCCACATGCCCACCTCGAATGACCTTCCGGAAAAGTCAGGCTTCCGTGGGTACTAACCACAGCACTCCCGGACTCGGGGGCACCCAACAGCGGCAGGAAGGCCTCACAAGTAAAGGCAAGGACAACCCAGCTCGCTAAACACGTGGTCACAGTGAAGCGGAAGCCAACACAACGGATGAACTTCCTTTCTCAACAACATGCACATGAACTGCACGTGTGTGTAAGACACACGATTTGGTCATACGTTGAGAACTGTCGCACTTTCTAGTTTAACCCGCTGTAAATACCTTTTAAACACCTCTGGTCAGGCAAGAGCTAATCATATTCACGGTCCAGTGGCCCAGTATTATATTCCTGAAGGCTGTGAAACATTTCTCTGTGTTATACGTCTTAATGATTAGAATCTCAATGCTATGTGTCTTAATAATTAGAAAGCAGTAGTATTTTTTTTCCTTTTGACAAGAGAAAAAAATGCCTTGATGGTATTTCTGTTACAATGTATCCTTTTTCTGCACCGTCTGTTAGAACTCTCTGTTCCTGTCGAGTTCACCCTTGAAGAGTATGTGCACTCCCACCTCAGGCATTTATAGCTTTCAGGCTTGCGATGACTTACTTCTGTTTGCCTTTAATTTCTTCACGCAATGAGTCCACAGCGTTGCGAGCTGTTATGAATGGTTTGGAGTTAAATTATGTTGCGCTGCCACATTGCTTCTGATTGCCTGCATTGAACGAGGTTATTAAAACAGTGGAAATATAAATTACCATAGCAACAAAAGCATAAATTCATAGCCTGTTCCATAATCTGAGGCCTGGAGGAAATTGTACAGCTCTCAACAGCTCAGGCATGGTGCGACGTGCACGCTTGGCTGCTGAGTCATGTCGCAGCGAAAATCCAGTCACATTGACCGGCAGCAAATCCTGGATCATCCGTGTCGACTAGCCTGGGCCATTTGCTTTTCATTTCCCCCCCACTGGGAACCCTGAGGGTACGCACAGGAAATCCACACACACCCCAGCCCCGCCCCTGGCATGAGCACATCCTGAAACTGGCTCGACTGGTCAGGAAAAGTCACCTCCAGATGCTGTGTCGTGTGAACATTTTTCAGTGTCTATCGATAAATTCTGACCTGGCCACCTAACCTTCAGACGCTTGTGCAAATGTGCCTGGAAGACAAAAGCCAGCTCAGACAGGTCACAGTGCAACAGATGCCAAAATGTAGGGACCTCCCCTCTGCAGAAGACCTCCCCACCCCAGCCCTGGCCGACTCGAAGGTGGCACCCGGCTGCAGGCACGCAGGGCACCGTGTGGCAGAGACATCGTTTCCTGGGCTTTATAAGGTCTGAGTTTTCCCTCCTCTTGCCCCTGATGGGCTCACCACGACTTCGGTGTCAGGTGGTCTGCCTAGCTGGAAGTGGGCCTCCCTCAGCACTCAAGATTTCCATGCTGATGGTCCTTGTTTTTCTTTAATGTCTTCTGCTTCCAAGAACTCAAGCCTGGTAAGGCAGGATGGGGAGCTGGGCTTGACTGGCCCCCCGACCCAACTGTGAGCCTGGGGCATGAGGCTCAGAACTTGGGTACCTGAGTTCAAGAGAGAGGTGCGTAGGACCCTGGTCTTCCACGCCCCGGCTGTGGGCTGCGTCTCCATTATGCAGGGTTAGTTAAAAACAAAATATGTTTAAATTTTGTTTGGATTCTGTGTATTTTTTTCCTAATCAATAAACTGAATGAGAAGACGGGTTGGACCCTCCTCTGCTGCGTTCCCCGGTGCCGCCTGCTCCTCGCTCCCGGGCTCCCTGAGAACAGGGTGTGTGCGGTATTGTCGGTGCTGTGCTCCAACCACAACCGAGTGGGGGATTGAGACCCTCACACCTGGGCAAGAAATGACAAAAACACCCTCTTCACCGTTGCCAACCTGAAGGACCAAGAGTCAGCTTCAAGTCCCAGGAGAGCCAAGAATGAAAACAAGCAGGGACACGATACGTTCCTACTTCTCATGTCCCAACCCCGTGTTCTAGGGGCCACCAGCCCCTTCAAACCAGAAACGGAAACAGAGTTCAGCCCGTGCACATGGCCCTGCTCCCAGCGCTCCAGGACGGGGCTCGTGTCAGTTCAGCCCTGGGGGAGCACCATGCTCTTGGTGTCATGTCTGCTTCCGATGGCAGGCTCTCTATTCCTCTGGCCCGAATTTCACAAAAAGGGAGAAAAGCTGTAAGTCTGTGGTATAGCTACATGTCTTTATGTGTGGATGTATACGAATCTTTTATATATAAAGATATCCATATCATCTATGTTGAGAAAGAGAGAAGAAGGAAAGGAAGAAGAAGAGGGAGGGAGGAAGAGAAATACACTTAAAGCAAAGAAATTAAGAAAAATCTTGTCTAAAGAAGTTGAATGCGTAGGTTTTCTGTGACGGAGTAAAGTCAAGACCACGGGAGGGCTGCTGGTCTGGGTGCGTCTCTCGGTGAACAAGGTGGAGCCAGAGCCCTGGAGGAGCGGGCACTGGAGAAAAGGCCTTGAGAGGCAGGGGAGAGAGCCTGCCCGCTCAGAGCTGAAACCAAGCCCGTCGGGAGAGCCTGATCTGGAGTTGGTTCTCCCTCCCTTCCTTCTGCTCATCAAGATCACCCAGGTGGGGACGAGCAAGAAAACCCCAGCAAGCGTGTGCAGTGGGGTTAACTCTTGGACTGTGTGGGGGGAGTTTCACCCGATATCCCTTGCCTTGCTGCCTAGAAAAAGAAGCTGTAACACAACCCTGAACAAAGAACCGCCCCCCCACCCCGCCCACAGTGACGGGCATCCCCTCTGAAGTTGCCAGCACATCCGTGTGGGTTTCAATTTTAGGTATCTTCCTGGCTGTTCAAGACACGGTCATATCAGAGTCCCTCTTTCAACTCCCAGAAGGCGCACTGGGAGGCACGAAATCCTGCCTTCGGCATTTAGTCAGCATGCCAGTGGCTGCCGAGTGTCTCTTCCCCTGCATGGGAGGATCTACCAGCTGGCTGCTTCCGTGGGAATGGAGGCTCTTCCCAGGGAACCGCAGCACCGAATGGATTTGGTCCGATGTGGAAAGCAAAGGAGAGATGTCTATGGCCACACCACCCTGAACGCGCCCGACCTCATCCAATCTCCGACGCTGAGCCAAGTAGCAATGGAGAGAACCACGTTCAAGAAAGCCTCCACCGATCTCTCGGGCAGGTGTTAGGTTTTTTTCCTGGCCCATGGCCCTTGGCTATGGTTGCTGGGAAGTCACGTTTCTCAGCAGCACTGGGAGCGCACAGGAGGGTCGGGCTTGTCCTGGAACTTCTCGTGGGTGGAGAGGCCATTCTTGTCTAGGACGCACTCTCACATGTCTGTGTTTCCCTGGGTCCCGCAGTGTGGCCGTGGAAGGTGGCCTCGCAGGACCACGGCTGGCTGACACCACTCTGTCCTGCCGCAAGGGAGGGAGGCTGCGAGTGGGTACATCCTTCCATTGGGAAAGGAAGGAGAAAAGCCCTTTGATTCCGGTGACGTATCTCATCACTGACATCCCTGCCTGGGGCAACTCCGAACAGAACACGGCGTCTCTCAGGAAGCAACAGCTGGAGATCACTGTGCGGCCCGTGGCTCATGGAAATAATTCACTGCCAATTGATTCCAGGGTCACTCCTGACAGGATCCGCCAGCACACACCGCAACGATGCACAGTGGGGGGTAATGATGGGATGGATATTTGTTCCCACGCACCCTGTGGGGTGGAGGGGAGACGCGGCCTAGGCTCCTTCCGATCTACCCAGGAATCCATCTCAGCAGACAGTTAAAGGAGGGGTGTGCGGCGCGTCCCGCCCCCACCCCCCCCACTCCCCACCCCAAGATGGAGGCACCGCAGCTTCCATGAAGCACGGACTCAGTTCTTCCCTGTTCCGTTTTCGTGGAGGGTTTCCAAGCGGACACCCAATTGGCCACCTTTGATTTAGTCTACAGTGTTTGGAGATCTTTCTCTGTTGAATCCAGGCAGAGGGTGAGTTCTTTGTGCCTTTTCTTCCTGCCCCCTCCTCCTGCCCAGGACAGAGGTGGCCATGCACGCCAGTTACAGGGCTGGCGGTGACGGAAACCCGGAGGCGTCCAACCCACCCGCAAGTTTGAGCCGCCTCCTCACGCCGCGCCTTCTGCTTTTGAGCCGCTGTGCTGTGCCCAAATCCCGTGGGGCTCTGCCATCACCGATTTCACTCATTCACTGTCCAGTAGGCATTTATAGTCACTCCTACAGCCAAGGCTGGAAAGAGTTGGGAAAAAAATGTTTAAGGCAAAATGCCCGCCCTCAGCTCCTTACATGTTTGAGGGGGAGAGCCAGCCAGTCAGTAGTTAAACATTTACACAGGGACCAAGTCAGGGGGTGCGTGGGCTGGCAAGGAAAACAGCAGATAGGAAGGACTCTGAGTGTGCGGCACACAGGCCAGAAACGCTGCAATCCGGGGCAAAGGGGACCGAAAACTCAGAGAGACCTAGCACACGGGAGAAGCGGTCGGCGTGGGGCCAGGCTCTGCGCCCTCCAGCGGGAACTCAGGGCGATAAATAAGGGGCTAGTGTGCTGCTCCACCCGCTTGGCAAGGGGAGCCACGGTGAGGTGATGGTCTTCAAAACTGAAAGAAAATAATGCGACATAGAGAGTCGAATCATCTAGGGCGCAGGTTATGCATTTCCAAACCAGGTGTTGTGAAAGTTCAAGGTGTGGCCCTGGACTCCAAGGGCAGCGTCCCCCCTCCGCACTTCAGGCAGGTGGTTCACACCACCTTGAAGGAGCTGCGGTGTGGGCCGGGGCCAACACTCCCATTGATTCTAACGCAGACACAGCCGCCTTCCCGTCCGAACCGTGAAATGCAGATTCTAGTGTAGTTCTGGGGGTTCCTGCAGGGCGGAGGTGACACACTGGAAAATCTGTTAGTTAGACTGACCCCTGGGGACGAAAAGCTGAGCTCCCGCCAATGGTCCCAAGAGAAGGAGCCCCGGCTGGGACGAGGCCCCGGGGACCCCGGGCAAACCGAGAGGCGCGGGGTTCAGGCAGGATGTGGCTCTACCTACACCCACGCAGTCTTGCTCGGAGGTGGTACGTGGCCTCTAGGAAGGCGTCCTAGAAGGTGGGAGAAGACTCAGGAGGGACTTGGTCCCTTCCCCCAACCCCCATGTTGTCGGCTGCACTGCCCACCTGCTCCCGCGGATGGAAAACGCACGGGGACGGTGGACACGGAAACTGTCCTGTGGCCCCCTGCACCCCACGATCGCACGACCCCATGGCTGTCTTGACCTCCTGCATTAGGAGCTTTCCATTTAACTTCCTCAGCAGGAGAAACGCAGGTTTTTATGACGGTTTGCTGGGCAGAGTTTATACCTTCAAATCTTTTTTCAAGAAGAGACATTCATGGAGAGCAGACAGAATGGATTGAAATCATTGCACTTTGAGAGAGACAAGCCCAGCTACTAAGGTATTTGTTTGCTTCATCTTTGTTTAATGTTTTGGCATTTTTTGTACTCCTTTTACTCCCCAGGTGAGTCCTCTGTATGCCAAAGGGTAAGTCATTTATGATGATGAAGGTGGTGATGGTGATGATGGTGATGATGGTGATGGTGGTGGTGGTGGTGGTGATGGTGATGATGGTGATGATGGTGGTGGTGATGATGATGATGGTGGTGGTGGTGGTGGTGATGGTGATGGTGGTGATGTGTGTGTTTTGTTTTTCTATGAGATAACTTACATGTTTCAGCGTATCTGCATGTGCTGGCTGAAGTCTTTAAAGCCAGTTTTTAGGGGAGGTTTTGTGACTAAAGAAGGACCCTCTGAAGTTTGCAGGTACTGGGCATTTCCTTATAGAACCCACCGCCCGCAGCCCCAGGGCTAACTCGCTCACCTGTGGTTGGGACACACCTCCCAAGGTGAAGTGACTTCATTGCTCATATTTAGAAACCACTGGCCACAGCTTTGCTCACTAATGGCAGCCCCCAGAGGTCCAGGCGCTTTCTGGAGCTGACCAGGTTGCCAGAGGCCTGGCCTGTGTCCCTACTGTGGCCATTTCCCTCCATTTCCCCAGAAACAAGCTCACTGTGTTGGCGCTTTGTCAAAGCAGGCTGCGTGGCCCGGGAGACCGACTTTGTGAACACGGCTGGCGGAAATGGGTTCCGCGAACCAAGGAGCAGCAGACCAACGCTGGCGACTCCCAATTAAGGCTGTTGGCCCTGCCAGAGCGCCTCCTAGTGTTCAGGGCTAAGCTCCGCCCCTTGGCTTTAGAAAGCTGTTTCTGAAAGTGACTGTGTTTCTGAAGGTGACTGTTTTAGGCAAAACCCAACACGGTGACAGTGAGACTCTGGAGAGCTTGACATATGCACTGTGACCCAGCTAATTACTGGGGAGTCAGGGGCAGGCACCCCGTTAATTTTCTCTCATGAGTCCCATTCCTCCTGTACACGATCGTGGGCACGCAGGGTCCACGGCATCTCACCTGAGCTCCCAGCAGCCCTGAGCACCGGCAGTGGCTCCTGCTTCTGGAAAACCTTCCATCGCTCGGTTTCTGGGACATGAGCTGCTTCTGGTGGCTAATCTGACTCACTGCCCACTCTCTTCTCAGTCTCCTGCTCGGGTTTTTCTACAACACCCCCCTCACATGTTGGAAGACCCCAGCTCTGCATCCTTGGGACCTGTCTCTGCCCCCTCTCACCCCCAGGCTGGCCCCATCCCGGCTCCAGGCTTCAAATAACCCGTGCTGGCTGGGGATGGATACATGTATTTCCAGCTAACGTCTTTATCATGCATTCCAATTTCCATGTCCAGTGGTTCAGTGCACCTCTTGTCTTGGAGGCCTCTGGCATCTCGTGTCCCCCACGGAGCTCTTGGTGTCCTTCCCCGGACCGCCCTCTGCTGGATTTCCGCACGTCAGCAAATGTTGACCCCATTTTTCTCTGCAACTCAGGCCAGGAGCCTGGGGTTCACCCTTGACCTCTCTCTCTCTCTCTCCCATTTCATCTGTGATTCATGAGCAAAGCCCGCTGGGTCTTCCCTTTGCTCCAGGTAGGATCTTAAAGCATCAGTGAGCAGGCTCACCATGGAGAAGTGGGGAGTGGAGGGAGAAAGGGAGGGAGGGAGGCTCTCTCCACATCGGCTACACAGATCTCGCTGCTTGGATTGAGTGTGTGTCCCCGGGAGTCACCGCCCAGGCTCAGGGCACCGCGGACGCACACAGTGCCAGCCAAGCAACACGTGCGTCATCCTTGGGAGTCAATGCCTCATGTTAGGGTGACTGGCCCTCCCAACTGGGCATGGCCCAGTACAGAAAACCTTCCATTTCCAGTGAAGTTCAGGTTGCTGACCCCTCCACGTAAACAATCAGCAGCCAAGAAAAGCGAATTCTTGGCACCCAGGTCCCGGGGCACCAAAGGCACATCTTGCCAGTATCCACAGACTTGCCAACACATCAGCATCACCCAACGGATATTTTAAAATCTGCGGCTCACCACCTTTTCTCAGAGATCATGACAGCCCCCCAAGTGTCTGCACAGCCCCCCTGTCCGAGGTCAGAGCACCGAGGTGGTCAGCGCCTCCGCACTGGAAGTCACAGCGTCTGCCCGCTGCAAAGCCTCTCATCTGTCTTGTTTGCCTGTGAACGTGGCCCAGAGCCGTAACTCACTCTCGCGCCACGGCAATGTGGCAGGGCCGTCCTTCATCACCCGTGGTCTAGATCCCCGGGCTCCAGCTTCAAAGGGCACAAGGCCCCAGACAACGGAAACCACTAATCACAATGCCGGTGGGATGTGGGCTGACAGGTGTGACACATGGCCCCAGCACGGCCCTCCTTGGCGTCGCCGTCCTTCTGAAAGGTTCCCGTCGCCGTCACCATGCTTCCACACGGGACAACGCCTCCGGAGCCTGCTGGGGGCCCAAGGCCGCCCTGACGAATGTTCTGATAGAAACAAAGTCTCATGGGGCCAACATTTCAACAGTTTGTCCGAGATTCTCGTCCCCGGCCGTGTGTGGGAATCATCGGGGTGGTTTCTGCAAGTCCGTGTCCTCTGGTTCGCACTCACACACGGGTCTCATTCCGGAAAGCCTGGGCCAGTGTTTCTGTGGGCGGCCCTGGGCATCAGGGTTTCCTAAAGCTCCTGACACAACACCCAGTGGTGAGCACAAAAGAGACCAGACCAGGAAAACAAACGATGAAACATCCAGGGTTCGGCACGTTCGGTCCCCAGGTGCGAATCCGGCTTCAGAGTCCTTCTTTCAAGTCAAACGCCGGCGCCACTTGCCAAGCCCAGCACCGCAGACACGAGTGGGTCCCTGAGGAAAGGCCGTGAACCTCTCGGGCCTGCGCCACCTCCAGAGTGGCAGGGAGAGCCAGGCCGAGGCCGTCAGCTCACGGAGGCCCATGCCTTCCCTGTGGTGGTCCTCCCGGTGGCCACGAGCCTGTGCCTGCATGTCCCCGGTGTGGCACAGCACAGCAGTGGTAAACAACAGCGGCAACCACAAAAGGGGCCCAATCGCTGGGCAGTGGCTTGTCTGGACAGCAAGCTCCCTCCAGTTCCACCCCAGCATGAAGCCAGCTGGGCTCTGTGATGAGTCAGCCCAAGATCAGCCAAGTAGTGTTTCCAGAAGGTTCTACGTGTTGTGATGGACGTGCCAGTTGTGCCATTGCCTAAGTTCCCTCTCTGCCTCCCTCTCTGTTTCTCTGTCTCCTCTGTCTGTCTCTCTTTCTCTCTGTCTGTCTGTCTGTGTCTCTCCCTGTCTGTCTGTTCTCTCTCTGTCTGTGTCTCTTTCTCTCTCAATCGTATTCCTGGGTGCCATCGCCACATGCCACAGCAAAACGATAAGCAAAAGCTAGAGAGCCTTCCCTCCGAGCCTCTGCCGGGGCACCCGGCTTTGTTGAACATGTGCGCTCTACCTTGATGTCTTTGAACAGTTATCCATGTCCAGCTGACACACCGTCTCCTGGAAATAAAACCACCCTGCACAAATGGAATGCAGATGGCTCGTGGGGAAAGGTCCTTCCCCAGGAAGCTCAAAACAGGGCTGACCAGCGTGTGGGCGAGACCGAGACCCCCAGGGGCTGGGACCCACATTCATCACGCCCCAGGTCACCTCCTTTACTCTGTGTCTTTCAAACGACTCCCAGACTAAAATCTGATGTCAGCAAAGGCCTTTGTCTAGGAAACAAGGGCTTTCACTCAGCAGAACGTCTGTGTTGTTGCAATGGGGGGGCTTCCTCCTCTTCAGGGCTAACGTGCCACGGTGTAGGTGCACCACCAGTCCAGCTGCAGGCGTAGCTACATGCCCATGACACAGGGACGCATCTCGTTCTTCTGAATGATGCTTCCAGCCCCAGCTCTGGGGCTTCTTGTGCAACCCTAAGACAAAAGTCAAAGGTCCTGCCTTGTCACACCCTGGACCTTAACATGGGACTGATTGCAAATTGCCAGGGCTGCCCTGAGGGTTCCAGGAGCGACAATGAAGTTTCTAACACAACACCTCGCCCCCAGAAGGTGCTCCGTTCCTGTAAATGGAGGTGCATCAGCTTGAAATTCTGTATGATTTATGGATGTCGGGGGAAGCAGGGCTGAAATTGCAGCCAGGCAGAGATGCATCCTCCCAAGGTGTTCAATCACCAGACAGACATTAGTCAGGAGTGTCTCCCGGTGCCCGTGTTTCCAGGCAATCGACCGCCCCCGCCCGAGGAAAGGCCCCCGAACGATCCATCCCGCGGCCCCCTGAGTGCATCACGCTGACTGAGGGGACAGGCGGCCCCTCGTGCGGTGAGACACTAACAAAGTGATGTTTGCTTTCTAAAAATATCCCAAGCCAACAGTTTACTTCAGAAAAAGAGCATGCAATGGAAAATATACAGTGAAGAGCCCATTAATTTATCTTTTACTCAAAAACCGTGTGACAGTGATTGACGGGCACAAATGCTTAACTCACCGCAGATCTCAGCAGATGAGCACAGCCCTGCAGGTCTTCTGTTTACTAGGCAGGGTAGGAAAGCGCCCTTCCCAGCAACTCCCAGGACACGGGAAACTCCAGCTCGGAGATGCCCACAGGCCGCCGCCTCGGACTGAGTAGATATGCCTCCTGGGTCCGCACAATGAACAAAATCTACATCTCTGTGCTAAAACCTATTATGTCCTATTATGCATCCTAAAGGAAAATTTGATTTCAAGAAACCCCACTAATATAATTTCAAATTTAACTCAGTTAACAAGCAGGGTTAAAAACAATGAATTATAATTTAAAAGTTTTTTTCATCAAGTTAATAGGATGATTCCATTTAATACTTTTAATTTCCAAAAAATTAATTTAAACCGAATTATCTCACTTAACTAGGCATAACAACAGAAGCAAGCCAGTAGTTATTTTCAGAATGAAATGAATATTTATACAACTGCTTATGGCTCTCGTCAAGGGCTGTGCAAGTGCAGACTATGATATTGTTATTCATTTGTTTTCATTTTCTTGGAAAGTTAGGAAGTGAGTCACCGTGAACCCTTCGTGCCTTTGGAAAGGCTGGGTGGTGTTCGGCAGAACCTACGAGCAAAGGGTCACCGCGGTGCTCACATGCCGGTACCAGTGTGTGTCCAAATTGGACCCCGAATGCCGAGCCTGTCTCTGAGCTGATAGCAAAGTCCTAGAAATGAGAGAAAGGGCCAGAAATGTCACCCTCCTGTCAGAAATGACTTCGGACAGCGTGCTCCTCAGGGTACGTTTCAGGAGGAGAGCTGGCGGTGGCTGAGCGCACGCGTCTCACACCCAAACTGCAGCACACACACCAGGAAGGCTTTATTTAACCGAGAACATGGGCAGAGACACAGCCCTGGGTTTGCTTTTACAAAGAAAGGAAGGTGACCGAGGGTTTCTAGGGTTCACATGGTGCCGGGGTCAGCAGCTCTTTTCTCTCCCACTCTGGTTTTCAAGGCTTTCCTGAGGTACCACACACAGCCCACCTGTCCACGAGGTGGAAGGGCACCGCCCATGCTCCCGCACGTGCTCACACAGGGTGCCGCCCAGGGCGCAGCCTCCTCTCAGAGCATCCCGCCATCCCCCGCCATCCTCGGCCCCCGCAGTTGCTCTGGAGTCCCTCCGGCCCCCGTGCTGGGCGAACGCTCAGCAACTTCCCGTCTTTGTGGGTCTGCCTCACCTGCGCATCGCATATGAACAGGGTCACGCGGTCTGAGGCGTCTGGCCTCTGCGTTCCAGGGGTGTCCGTGCTGGAGCTCTTCTGTGTGCATCACCCCTTTCTGGTGACAGATAATAGTCTCTTACTCAGGCACAGGACATCCCGCTCACTCCTTGACGGACACGTGTGTGCTGCATGTCCATTCTGCGCTCTCACGTGTGACGTCACGGGCTCGTGGGTACGGGGCTTGTGTGGCAGCCCGTGCTCACACAAGCTTGTGGTTTGGCCTTTGAGCAACTCTCTCTCCTCTGATGGTTGCAAAAATTACTTTTCTCTGCTATTGTGAGGGTTTCTTACCTGTAACTTTTAGTTTTTAAATCCTTTTCATTGGCTGCCAATAATACATTTCTACCCACTACAATGAAATGAATGAGAAGTGAACAAACTGTTCCCCAAATCACCTCAATGGGTGAATTTCAATCTTATCTAAGTAGCACTTCTTCATGTTGAAAGGAGGAGAGATGGTTAGACAGGATTGAAATCTCTGCTCGTGTGTGTCTCTGAATAATGCAAATTCTCTCGAGTGTCCCCTCCTGGTAATATTTAATTAAAAATATTGTGATGAGTCGCTCACTCGGTTTAGTGCCTTCTAATTATCCTCCAACACTGCACACAACAAAAGGGTGAATTTTGTATGAACGTGGATCTTCAAACTCAATAAAGAGAAATTATGGAGCCACAGAGGAGGAGGCTCGTCTTCGCTGAAATGAGAGGTGAAACTTTCCCCATGGGGTTGGGGTTGATGCCGCCCCCGTGAGCAAAGGCAGGGTGCCCTGACTCAAGTCAGCCCATCCAGGTGCCCCCACCCGCCGATGACAGGCTGCTGCAGGACAGGGCTGGGGCCGGGGCAGAGCAAGGGCAGGGTGGCTGGACTGAGGATGAACTAGCTTTCTCCAGGTCAGCATGGTGCCGGCACCGAGCCGCCATCCTGCCAGGTGAATCTGGACAGGAAGTAGAGGAGAGGCGGGGTTGGTAAGCGCTGAGGTCTTCCCATCTGAGAGACGAGGAGGATTTAATGCCGTGGGGTTAAGGGATGAGCTCCCTGTGCACCCTGCACATTTCAGGATTGAATGAGAGCACAGACAGTGCTCCCCGTGCCTGTGGGCGTGGCCACCGGGCCTTTGGGGACACTGCGGGGTGCTTGGCCAGGGCACTAGGATGCCCATTTACAGCTCAGTGCTGCTCCTTGGTGACTCCGGCCAGCGCTGTGGCGGGAAGTTTGTTTCCAAAGTCTGTTGGTTTAGAAGCGCTCCCGCCTGGTGTGTGCCTTCCCTGAGTCTTGAACTCCTGGTTTATTTTCTGGGCCTTTGAAAAGAGGCAGCCTCTGCCCTTGTCTGTTGTCTTCTACTCTGCAAGTGAGTTTTTTTTTTCCTCAGCCCAATTAATTTGGCTCAAGGCTTTTATATTTTAATTAAAGTGGCAGTTGTCATAAATTCATCAAACATAAGTAAGTTTCCGAGGGTAGCAGGCCGGGTGGCAGGAAGGGAAGAGCCAAATCCATTCCCCTCCCTGGAGGAAGCGCCCACTCGTGGGTGCAGAGGCAACCCTCTGTACCGGGAGTCCAGCGTTTGTGGGTGGGCTCGCCCAGGAGATGCGGAGGGCCGCCAGTGTGCAGAGTGCGGGGTGAGGAGGGGACCCAAGGATGCAGACCGAGCGGAGCACCCTCACCTCCCCGCACACCCTGCTGCCCCGCTGCCCACTACCTGCAGCCCACTCACATCACCAGCCACCCGTGGCTCCGAGTCCCTCGTCCCTCTCAGCAGGCATGCACCCTAGATTTGCACACACGTGTACATCCATCACCGGCATCAGGGTTCTTGGGTTCCCGGAGACAGAAATGGAGAACCGAGAGAAAGCCCACTGCCTTGTGGGACCGGGACAACTCTCTGGCTGACGCTGGGCCGTGCCAGGAACTCTGGGGAAGCAGACCCACTCCAACACAGCGCCCACGCCCGTGGAGTCTGAAACAGCACCGGCACTTCTGGCCTGCTCGCTGTGGCCGGAGGCCCGCCCTTGTATGGCCGTGGCTGGTCCAGCCAGAGTGGCCGCTGCAGACAGCTGGCCGCGTGCCAGACACGCCATCCTGTCACTGCAGGAAGGAGAGAGCGGCACCTGCAGTGCCGGGGGGAAGTGACTCTTCCTTTCCTCACAGGGACACGCGCCAGCAACACTCAGAAAAAGCCCGGCCTGCAGACCCCTCCGACCGGTCGGGACGCCCTGCGCAGTTGAGGACCAAGCGGGGGACAGCAAGGGCTGGGACGGCGCAGGCTGTGCCCCACGTGTGTTTTCAAAGGGCGACAGACCCTTACCAACGCACTGGGTGACTGTGGAGGAGCACCCACGCTCACACGCACACAGGCTCACACATGAACACACGTGCACTCTCATGCACACACAGGAGCACAATTTAATGAGTACCCGTGGAGACAAATAGGGGTGGGGCAGGTCGCTGTAAGAGAAGGTAAAGAAAACTCAACAATGCCCTCCCCCCTTGTATGTTTCTTGGTCCTGTGCAAGTTATTTCTATCACGGACATTGTGATGTTTCCTAATCACCTAGAAACATTGATTTATTTTGCTGTTCCCTGTTTCAGTGAAGACAAGGGCAGCATTTATATTACAAATCGTTTCTCCTGTGCTCGGCGTTACACTGAGGACTTACAACATGTTTTTTCCTTCCATCTTTACAACATCCCTGCAAAGGAGGGACTGCTGAGCAGCCCCCTCTACCAACCGGGAAACAGGCCGGGTGTGGGGTGGGACAGCCACCTAACGATGCATCTCGGGTCTCGAACCCCACACTTGAGGCTGGAGAACTCTCCACGTCAGCCCGGCTCGGGGCTGTGGTCTTGCGTGTGCACCTTTCTGACTCATTCACTTGGCTCTCCAGTGTTTCACAGGTTGTATCAAGAAAAACTGGGCTATAAGTTTGGGATAATTTCCAGGAGGAAAAAACTTTATTGGATCTTAAGTACCTTAGGCTGCTTTCGTATTTTTACCATTTTCAGTATCGGTAACCACAGAAGGAATTCTTATTCACTTTCCAAAATTGATGAAATCTTTATAAAAATAGTAATGTACTCATTTTTCACGAGTGTACTCCAGCTGGTTGCTGGAGTTCTTGCCGCCCCATCTCCAATCTTTTGACAAAATTGCCTGATGTCATTGCCTATCTTGAAATAATTACTTGCACATTTCATTAGCAACGCTCAGCTTGGAGTGGGGGCATTTTCCTCTGATCAGGGAGCCAAAGGTATTGATTGATCTAAAATTAAGTAAATATTTGATAAAGTCCCCCGTGTGCCGGAAGGGGGGAACAAAGGAACTCCGTCCCCAGAGAAACCACTGGATGGCGCCCGTGAACTCCTTTCCCTTGGAGACGGGTGCGCAGGTGGCTGTGGTGTTTCTGTCCCTGAAGTTCCGAGCCTGCTGCTGTGACTGGGGTAGTGTGGAGAGGGCAGTCACAGAGCACCTCGGTGTCAGAGTGTCATGGTTGATGTCTCAGGGTCTCATAGGGACCCAGGAGAGGTGAGGAGGGTAGGCTTGCAGGTAAGTCACCCCCCCCCAAATCTCCAACTACGTAGAAAGATGATCACACATAAGCACCTTTACCAACATTGTAAAAGCAAACCTGAGTCATTTCTCTTTCACAGGAAATCTCCATGTCAACAGAACATATACAAAGTCAGACGTGAAACTCCCCCTCTCCCCTAGAATTCTGCCCACCCCGAATCTGACAGGTGACACTTCAACACCGATGTCCCCACACAGCAGTGCCAGGACACTGGAGGCTGGAATGCACTTTAGAAGTGAAGGGCTCATCTCTTATTACCTCTGTGTAAATAACATGACAGGCCTTGTTAAAAATGCAACCGCGCATGGATTCGTATATGCAAATCATGTTTCCAGAAAATAAATTGGGAAATTAAACTCATCAGTTCAACCCTAAGCTAAAAATTGCATGATTAATCCTTACCGTGTTTTCCTTTAAGCAATGCGCAGCCTATCAAAAATTTGCATCTGATAGGTTGCTAAGTGAATTGCTTTAGGAAAGCAATACTTTTAATTTCACATGTTTTGCCACTTCTGCATGACAGAACAGCAATTTCCTCCCTTTCTTACAGGTGCTTTTATGTAGAGTAATTCCTTTGCCCCCTACAAATGATGCCACTCCCGTGCTGCCTTCTTGCAAATAATCCATCCTTTATCATTATCGTGGGCTTCGGACGTGGCCAGTTATTATATCAACGGTAAGGTGTGCGGAACACCTAACAGTGAGTGTGCCTCTCATCACCGTGTCGATCATCCTCACTTTCTCCAGCGACCGAGCGCTCTCAGCAGCTCTCGTAATATGACCAAGCAATGCAGACGTTGCCGAGAAGCGAGCAGGCTCTGAGGAACTGCTCCCACACGTAGGAGTCACAGGAAACTGCAGGAAGAATTGACGAGGCTTAATGGAGCCCCAAACGCCCTTAGTTTGGTTTCGAGTGGTGGGAGCCTCCAGCAATATCATCATGGCGAACCCTTCAACTGTACTTCGTCCCCAGGAAAGCGAATTGCGAACTCTGAGTTTACGTGGTTACTGTGTGCAGGGTTTTGGGTGCATCTCAGGGGTCCGTGGGCTGTGCGCCCCCTGCAGGTGGGCTGGGCCAGCGCAAGGAGGGGTGGTGCAGGCCCGGCGGGTCGCCCCGCTGTCCCACCAGGGGGCGCTGCAATCCTTCGACTTGGGGGTGAACATCTTTCAGCTGTGTGGCGGTCTCATCCGTTCGGAGGAAACATTCGCTGCATCTTCAGAGAAGGCGGCCAGCGTTTCGGACAACTCTGGAGGCGAAAGCCAAGGTGCTTCTTACGGGCTGCTGGGACAGTCTGGAGGAACGCGCATTTCAGTACCGGCACCTTCGGCGATTGCACTGGGTTTAAGATGGCAGGGTCATCTGCTCAGCGTGGGTCTTCATCCACCTTCTGTGTGGGCAGCTGGGGCTTTGAAGAGAGCGAGCTGCCCCTCCCTCCTCTTCATACCCGTGTCCCTGTGTGCGCATGGCGCTGAGGGACGTAGCGGGCGATGAAGCCAGGGCGGCGCGGGGCCCCCATGGCCGCCGGTGGGGGTGCTTCTTCTCTGCCTCCTCCACTTCCTCCTCCTCCACCTTCCTCCTTCAACATTTGTTGCGGTAGCTGGTTTGATGGTAACCAACTCCTTTAGCTTCTTCCTGTCTGGGAAGCTCCTTATTTGTCCTCGAATTTTAAATGGTAGCCTAGCTGGGCGAAGTAGCCTTGGTTGTAGGTTCCTGCGCTTCATCACCTGGAATGTTGCACACTGCTCCCTTCTGGCCTGAAATGGTTCCAATGGGTAACCAGAGGACTGGCTAGCTGGCCTCCTTTGTAGGTGACCACCTGCTTTTCTCTCGCAGTTTTCAGGGTTCTCTCCTTGTCTTTATGCCTTGTCGTCTTAATGATGATGTGTCCCAGTGTGGGCCTCTTTGGGTCCAACTTGGTGGGGACTCTCTGCGCTTCCTGGGCTTGTATGTCTTTTTCCTTCACCCGATTAGGGAAGTTTTCAGCCATTGTTTTTTCAAATCAGTTCTCGATCCCTTGCTTGCTCTCTTCTCCTTCTGGTGTCTTCATGATGTGGATGCTTTACAATTCATGTTGTCCCAAAGGCTTTTAAGCTCTCTTCATTTTTAAAAAATTCTTTCTTCTTTTTGCTGCCCTGCTTGGGCTTTCTTCTACTGTGTCTTCCAAGTCACTGGTTCAATCCTCTGCTTCATCCAACCTGCTGTTTATTCCTCCCAGTGTGTGACTTATCTCAGATGCTGCATTCTTTGTTTCTGACTGGTCCTTTTTGATGGTTTCTATGTCTTTTCTCATGCTGTTGAGTATCCTTATGATCATTACTCCAAACTCTCTATCTGATAAATTCCTTGCCTCCATTTCATCGAGTTCTTCTGGAGAA
>PVKU01012844.1:0-32587 GCA_004027475.1 Anoura caudifer | reverse complement strand
GCCCAATTTGCTTGGGGAAAGCAGTGGAGGCAACTGGAATCCGAGAGAGCATGGAGCATATGCCATTGTTCCCTCTCAGACCCCACCCCCACATACAGCATCACAACCCAGCTACTGGGCTGCCCTGCCCTGGGGAAAACCTAAGGGTCCACCCCTCACTACTTAACAGCTGCAACCAGACCCCCTCCCCCAACACACACAAAAAAAATGGCTCAAACAGGAGAACAGATATAAGCCCCAGAGCCAATTCTTCTAAGTGACCAAGAGATAGCCAACCTATCAGATGCACAGTTCAAAGCAGTGGTGATCAGGATTCTCACAGAATTGGTTGATTTTGCTCACAAATTAGATGAACAAATAAAGGCTACAGTAAGTGAAATGAAGGAAAACACACAGGGAAACAATAGAGATGGGAGGAAAACTGGGACTCAAATCAATGGAGTGGACCAGAAGGAAAAAAGAAACAAACAAACAGAAAAGAAGGAAGAAACATGGATTCAAAAAAATGAGGAGAGGCTTAGGAACCTCCAGGACATATTTAAACATCCCACCATCCGGATTATAGGAGTACCAGAAGGGGAAAAGGAAAAGCAACAAGTGGAAAACTTATTGGAACAAATAATAAAGGAGGACTTCCCCAACCTGGCAAAGGAAATAGACTTCCAGGAAGTCCAGGAAGCTCAGAGAGTCCCAAAGAAAGTGAACCCAAGGAGGAACACACCAAGGCACATCATAATTACATTAGCCAAGATTAAAATGAAGGACAGAATTCTAGAAGCAGCAAGGGATAAGGGCACAGTCACCTACAAAGGAGTTCCCATCAGACTGTCAGCTGATTTCTCAAAAGAGACCATACAGGTAAGAAGAGGCTGGAAAGAACTATTCCAAGTCATGAAAGGCAAGGACCTACATCCAAGATTGCTCTATCCAGCAAAGCTGTCATTTAGAATGGAAGGGAAGATAAAGTGATTCTCAGATAAGTTTAAGTTCAAGGAGTTCATCATCACCAAGCCCTTATTATATGAAATGTTAAAGGGACTTACCTAAGAAAAAGAAGGTAAAAAATATGACAGTAAATAAACAGCAAACACAGATATTAACAACCACACCTAAAACAAAAGCAAACTAAGCAAACTAGAACAGAAGCAGAAATACATGGAGAGTTAGCAATAGGGGAGTGGGAGGAGGAGAGAAGGAGAAAAGGTACAGAGAACAAGTAGCATAGACGGTGGGTAGAAAATAAACAGGGGGAGGGCAAGAATAGTGTGGGAGAAGTACAAGCTAAAGAACTTATGACACATGGACATGAACTAAAGGGGGGAATGTGGATGGGAGGGGTGTGCAGGGTGGAGGGGAATAATGGGGGAGAAATGGGACAGCTGTGATAGCATAATCAATAAAATATATTAAGAAAATAAAAAGAAAGAAAAATAGCTACTTGTGTCCTTTTTTATATATTTTCTTCATTTTTTACTTGTATTAACCAGTTTTACTATAATAGAAATATTTTAATTCAAGACCAAAATAGGACAGATAGTGGGGAGACAGCTGGCTCTGGAAGCCCAGAAGTGGGAAGGGCCAGGGATGTCCTGTAGAGCTCATCTAGCCTGGGGTCACCATGGAGGTGACCTGACATGTCTCAAAGGAAGGGCTCAAAGGATACTCCTCACCCTGAGAGGGCTCAGTGCTCCTTAATCAGGAAGGTTCTGCATCCTTCTTCATCTTCTTCCCTTTCTGCTCATCAGGAACATTAGAAAAGCTTACTAGTCTTGATACAAACAAGTATTGTTAACAAAAAAAAAAAAAACATGTTTTAAGTATTGTCATATAAACATTTTGAAAAGAAGGGAGAGGGTACAGGAAGTATAACAGAACCAAAATACACTGTGACTACAATTGGTGAGTCAACAGACAGTAGTACTGGTACATTATTTGGGAATATGAAAGGAAACATTAGCAGAAACAGAACAAATTAAAATTGTTCTCTGGGGAAGTAATAATGGAGGTGGCCAAGGGCCTGGGGAATAAGAGACTGCTGAATTTTTTACAAATATTTTGGCACCATTTGGCTTTTTAAGTGCAAATATTTCTCTGATTTGTAAAAAATTATGAAACAATAAAACCTACCCTCCTTAGTGATCTGTTAGCTTAACAGACTCCAGGAAGGATTTCAAACAGTGAGAATGTGGTTTGATGTGGCTTGTGGCACCCAGTCTCTGAGACACAGCAGACAGAGGTGTCTGCTGTTGTGGGAAAAGCACTGGGTCTTGAATCAGAAGACCTAGGTTCCTATCTTGGCCTTGTGGCTCCAATCTCTGTGGCCTTGGCCATTATGCGTAATCTCCCTGAGCCTCTCTACCCTACAAGGGCAGGAATCCAGACCCTGTCTAACCAAAAAGAGGATTAAGTGATATAAATCCCAACCCAATGATGCAAACTAACCTCATGGTGAGACTAAGGGGGGTAGGGACCTAAGCAGTCTGGGCCGGATGGGTAAGAGCTGTGGGAAGCCTGAGCCTGGCTAAGGGATGCAAGTTTCTCACCCATGAACCAGGTGTTGAACCTAAGCTCACATCTCTGCACTTGAGCTGAAATTTTCTCTTCCCTGCATTGTGCTTCCAAGTTCTCTGAGAACATGGAATATATTTTAAGTTCTATGGACTCAAGAGAAGTGGTATGCCAGCCTGCGTCTGCCTCTGAGAGGCTTACCCAGATCGTGACCCCGGCATTGGGCCCTCTTGAACAAAGTCCTCCTTTAATTTTTCTCAACTTAAAATAATCTCCAAATTGCTTAGCTTTAGAATCAAACTTGGCAAAACCTTAGACCCAAAAGAGAAATCTCCCACCCTTTCTCCAGGGCAGGGTCCAGCTGACTATTAAACTCAAGCTTTGTCATAGGTCTGGCCAGAGTTACCATTTTAGGACAAGAAGGTCCAGCCTTCCCAGGAACTAGCCCAGCATGGGGCCATTTTTTCCAGGCTCTGAGTATTTAGAACTCGCAGCCCAGGGGCTAGTGTAGTTGAATGTGTGGTTGTCAGGGTCCCTTTGTCCCCCTCTTCCCTCTGGAACCACAACCTACCCTGGTGTAGAGGTGGGAGTGGTCTGGCAGGTCCATGCTCCCGTGGGACTGCTATCTCCTGTCATCAGAGGGACCCAGGCACCATCAGACAGTGCTATTCCTGCTGGCAGGTCACAATATGAAGAGGTAGAAAGACACCCTGTGAAGCAGCCCTAGAAAGAAAGAACCTGAAACAAGACTCCAGACTGGACACAAGGCACTGCCACCAGGACTGGAACGCAACAGGTGGGGTGGGGGGCTTGTACCTGAAATCTTTCCAAAGGTCCCAAGGAACACAGCCTGCTCTATGTACAGACAGCACGTGGTGGGTAAAGGCACAGACCCGCACATTCACTCCCACCCAAAATAAATTTTATTTTTTGGTGCTTCATCTTTGGCAAGGGTTAATCATAATGTGAATTTGTACAGTGATTAAATAAATAACATACCTCTGGTTCAGAGAAAACCTCATAGAGACCAGCTTTGATTCCATGAGCACAAGGTAAGGGACCCAAAAGGGGAAGACAGCAGAGGGCTAAGGAGTAATTAGCCAGTGACTAAATGTCATTTTCCTTGAGTCAAGTGATTCTCATTTTATTTAAGTGTCCTGGAAATGATGATGAAGTTATTTTTTCCCTATTTGGGGAATTCTTTTCTGTCTAATGAGTAACTTTCAATCATCTGCTTTGAAAAGTTTTGTGCAATTTCTAAATAATTTTTTTTCAAAATCAGGTCGACACTGCCAACTCCTGCTGGTTGGGGTTTTCCGAATCACCTGCAGAAAGAGGGCTGTTCCGCCGAGAGCATGTCTGGGAAATTGGCCTGTATATCCTGTGCCCTGAAGCATCTGTTTCTTCATAGATATAGCCAGGAGGCTCAGGGTATGAAGCCAGGCACCTCCCCATTTCCTTGGGAGTAAAGCTGATGGTGTATGTGGTCTGGCCCTCCACAGGGATATTTGCTCGGGGACCAGACCAGGAAGGCTTACAGCTTTTGGTATTAATGGGTGGGTGGGGTACATAGTGGGCCCTAGTGGTGGTCAGGCAGTCCAAGGGTTCAGTGGGACGGTTCAGCTGGGGAACGGGCTTGACTGGCTCTGTGCGCATGCTGGACCACTGCTTGTAATCATCCTTGGTGGTGGTGGAGCTTTCGAAGTGGCCACCCTTCTTGACACAAAGCACTGGTCGGCAGGACTGAGCTGGAGCACCCTTAGGGTATGTGTAATGGGACTGCACTGTTGTCAGAAGGTCCATCTTTTCTTCAGGAGGGACATAGGGGACGGGAGGTTTGGAGAACACCTGGGGCGTTGGCCAAGCTTGGAACTTATCTTGAAACTCCGTGGTGTTAGAGAAAGGTGTGTCTAGCCCACAGGACCTGGCTGGAGGTTTCAAGCTCTTGGCTGGCTCCCCCTTCAGGCCCCGGTAGGACTGTTTGTGAGTAGTGAGGCTCTCAAAGGGTATTTCACAGGCTCTAAACTTCTCTGCCTCATGCACAAAGCGCTTCTCCATTGGGTGGGCCACGTAGCTCATTTTGTAGTTAGTCAGATCCTCCAGGGGGATGTTACAGACCTTGGGCATGACTGGAGGCTTACAGCTCATGGTGCTCACAAGGCCCTTCGCAGAGTAATCATCCTGGTGTGTGGTTCTACTATCAAACCTAGTTGATTCTGGCCAGTAGTTGTGTTCTGGTCGAAGTAGCTCTCGTCTTGGTTGGTTCCAGGGTAAATAATCAGCTGAAAACAAACAAAAGTGGTATTTACTCATAAATCAATTCACTCAACATGCATGTATTCCAAGGGGCCTTCAAAGCCCTAAGCCAGTCTCCAGTGAGATGTTCCTTGGACAGAGGAAAAACACAGTGGATCCCTGCCATCACTTTAATAAGGGCTTGGTGTTTCAACTTTATGGTATCTGAGAGTTACTGTGCAGGAGAGAAAAATTTATAGGAATCTTATCTACCCTACAATGCTGCACATGGGGATTTTAGAGGGTCCACAGCCATAAGATCCAGGGAACCAAGTCCAGTAGGGCTGTCCCACCACTGACTTAGCCTTTTCCAAGAAGAGTTCCATTCCTCTATGGGAAAGGTGCCCTCTCTGAATCAACACAGAGTGACTGGAAGATGCATGTGCTACAGTGAGAAAGGGGATTCACAATCCACCACTAATGGACTGCCAGCCAGACCAACCCTGGTGTCCCTGGGAAGACTGCTATTGCATCCCTATAACCCACACATCTAACCCACATAAATCAAATAGACTGCTCCAGGGGAATAAGAGCATTGTATTGGCTGGTGATAGAATAATAGCAGCTGCCTTTTGTATTGATCTTATTATGTGATAGGCAATATTCTAAATGCTTTCAGTGTTAACTCTTTTAATCTTCAAACAGCCCTAAGGAGGTGGGTATAATCAATATGCTCATTTTACAGAAAGAGAGGCACAGAAAGAGTAGGGAACTTACACAAGGTCACACGGCTAGAAGTAGACAAGTAAGGAATATTATGTGCCAATCATATATACTCGGGGCTTTTCAAACACAGTTTTGTTTCATTTTTACAATAACATTTATAATGGATATGACTGTCTCTATTGCACAGATTTCCAAAAGCAAGGCTCAAAGAGACTAAGATACTTGATCATAAGTCACATGGCTGGTGAGTTAAAAGCTGGAATTTAAATCACATAGTTGATTGAAAAGCCATGCTCTTCTGACAGCCTATGTCACAGTTAGGACCATTACACTTCTAGATAGAGTGAGGATTAAAGAAAGAAAAAAAACTGCTAATGAATAATCAGGGGAGATTTTCAGGAAGAGAAGAATGTCAAAACGTTTAAAGAACGAAAAGGATTGGCCAGCTGTATTTAGGGGATGTTTGTCTAAAAGCAACTTCTGCTGTGGGACTGCTGTCACTGTTTCCATAACACTTGGCTCAAATCCAAGTTCCACATTGTCTCCACTGAGCCTGTCAATGTCAATTTCCAGATCTAAAGTAGCCAATGTGGGATTTCTGGTCAAGACTGTGACATAGATAAACACTGTGCTTGCATCCTCCCACAACCAATCAAAATTACAACTAAATTAGAAAACGACCATCATTGAGATCCACCCGAAGACCAGCTGAACAGAAGTTCTATAACTCAGAATATAAAGACATGATGGGACTGGTAGGAGGGGCAAAGATACAAAACAGGTTCTATACCCACAGTCTGGCAATTAAGAAAGGGCAGAAATATCTCAGCTTCACAGGTCCTCCCCTGAGGAGTGAGGGATCCTAGCCCCATGCTGGGCTCCCCAACCCAGGGATCTAGTGCCAGGGAGAGGAGTCCCCATAACATCTGGCTTTAAAAATCAGCAGGGATTGCATCCAAGTGATTACATAGGGCTGCAGGAATCCCAGGTGTTCCTCTTTAGGGCTGAGCACAGATTCACAGCTTACAAATTCATACACTCTGGTCTCCGGCACAGGATAAGCAGCTAAAATATGCCAGGGACATATGAAGAAGAACTGAATTGCCTAACTTCAGGGTGAGAAATGGAAGGGCAAGAGACAAGACAGCTCTCTCTGGGACAAAAGTGTGAAGGCACCACTGTTCCTTTGTTGATTAGCCCTCCCATCTAGCCAGCTGGTACAGGAGGACACCAAATCTGAGCTGTCCATAATCAGGCTATCAACATTCGCCCCACCCTGGTGATTCCCTGAAACCCCACCCCACCCAACTTGTGCACCCAGCTAAATATTTTCAAGTGGCTGCTTCACATAAGTGGCCTGGATCAGCTCTTGTTGCTAACTTTCTAAAATCTCTCAAAGACCCACAAACCCAAAACAAGCAGCAGCTGGCCTCAGCATGCCTTGTACCACTTACTAAATGGCCCCAAACTCAGTATAAGCAGTAACTAGTCTCAACTTGCATTGTAACTTCCATCAGGTGGTCCCAAGCCTGGCATATGCTGAGGCTGGTGTTGACTTGGAATATAGCATCAAGTAAGGGGCCAAAAGTCTGGCACAAGTAGCAGCTGACCTCAGCTTACATCGTGACAACCACCAACAGTCCCAAGCCCAGCAATAGCAGCAGCAGGCCTCAGTTCACAGCACAGCTTCTCACAAGTGCCTAAAAGCCCATCAAAAGCAGCAACAAACTGCAGATCCCTTTGTAGTTCCCACTAGGCAGCACAAGCAGCAGCTACACTTAACATACCCCAGAGTCCCTCTCAAGAGGCTACAGAACCAACACACCCAGTGATCAGGTTCAGACAAAACCAGAACACCACCCAGTAAGCTCTACAAATGACATGCTTGAAGGGCAGACTAGCCTGCTGAAGCAACTCCCACTCTGTGAGATCAGCCTCTGTACAACGGCTCATCTGCTATATTCATGGTCAGCCCTCACAGCCATTCAGCCTGAGAACAATCCCATCCACTAATGCACCAAAAGCAAGCAAGGCTCAACCACACCAGGAGGGCATACAAAACCCACATGGAAAACATCCTGGAGCATCAGACTCAGGCTGTACCACTGGGCCACTGGGCCACTGGGAGACTGTACCACTGGGTCAACAGGACACCAACTACATAAGGCCACTCTGTCAGCTCTGGGAGACATAGCAGATCTGCCTAATACTGTGTTGGCCAAAAAGTCTGTTTAGTTTTTTTCTATAAAATAAAGGACATATTTTTTATTTTCAACAATAACTTTATTCATTTCGATATTTTGAGTATGTTGGCTATTTCCCACTATTGGCTTCTAGTGGGTAGAGGCCAGGGGTGCTGCTAAATATCTTCCAATGCATAAGAAAGCCCCACAGCAAGGAATTATCTGTCCAAAATGTCAATAGTACCAAGAAACTTCACAAACCACTTTTGACACATGCAATCAGTCATAGCACCTTCCCCATACACTCTACAAATCTATTTCTGTGTACGTTTCAGTTGCATTTTTACCTTTCTTGAAATAATAAAGCATAATATGCTGAAAATCTTGCATATCTTCTTCCATCTTCAATATTGAAATGGCTACACAAAAATTCCCCAATTTTGATGTTTTTTTAAATGCATGCTGATATGAGAGCTGTCACATTACAATCTAACAAAATTGTTTCAAGTGAAGTTAAAGACAACTAAGCACTAGTGAGCCATCATATGGGAACAACTAAACAGAGGGATTCAGCCAAATGAGGAGACAAAGAAACACATTCCAAGTGAAAGAATAGTAAAACTCCACAGAAAAGGACTAAATGAACTGGAGACAAACAATCTACCAGATACAGAGTTCAAAAATACTAGTTATAAAAATGTTCAATCAACTTAAGGGAATAATATATAATATTAATTTAATGAGAAATTCAACAGAGAGAAACCATAAAAAAGAACTAGTTAGAGATGAAGAATACAAAAACTGAAATGAACAGTACACTAGAGGGAATCAACACCAGATTAGATAAAGCAAAGGACCAAATCAGTGATCTGAAAGACAAGGTAGTGAAAAACACCCAACTGGAACAGCATTAAGAAAAAAGAATCATCATAGAAAGACACATAGCATATGATCTCATTTATATATGCAATCCAATGAACAAAATAAACTGACAAAGAAAATAGAAATAGGGTCATGGATACATAAAAACTGAGAGCTGTCAGGGTTGGGGTGGAAGACTGGATGAAAGAAGGTAAAAGGATTAAGAAAATTAATTAATTATATCACATAGACACAGACTAAAGGGTGTGGGGAGTAGGTGAAGGTGGGCAAAGGGTGGAGGGAATGTAGATGGTAAAAGTCTTAGCCTGGGGCCATGGGCACACAATGCAGTGTACAGATGAGGTTTTATTGTGTTGTACACTTGAAACCTACATACTTTTGTGAACCAATGTCACCCCCAATAAATTAAATTAAAAAAGAAAAAGGAATAAAAAATGAGAATAGTTTAAGGGACATCTGGGACAATATCAAGTACACCAACATTAGTATTATAGTGTTAATAGAAGGAGATAGAGCAAGGGATTGAAAACCGATTTGAAGAAATGATAGAAAACTTCCCTAACCTGTCAAAGAAAATAGACATACAAACCCAGAAAGTACAGAGAATCCCAAAATGAACCCAAAGAGGTCCACACCAAGACATATTATAATTAACATGACAAAAGGTAAAAACAAATAGAGAGTCTTAAAAGTTACTCACACATATGGGAGGTCCCATCAAAAGAAACTTTGTGGGTCAGAAGGAATTGTAAAGAATGTTCAAAGTTATGAAAGACAAAGACCTAACCAAGGTTACTCTATCCAGCAAGTGTATAGTTAGAATTGAAGGAGGGTAAGTTTCCCAGACAAGATAAAGGTAAGGAGTTAATCATCATTAAACCAATATTACAAGAATTGTTAAAGGGGCTCCTTTAAGAAAAAATCAAAAATATGTTTAAAGAAATATAGGAAAGAAAAAATTTCTCATTGACACAATCACTTAGTAAAAGCAGTGGTTCAAAAAACTATAAAGCTGGAACAAAGATTAAAAGGCAAAAGTAGAAAGATCATGTGTAATTACAACAATTAAAATAAGGGATATACATGAACACACATAAAAAAGTAAAACATGATGACAAAAACAAACGTGGAGGGGATAAGTAAAAATCACAGTGATTTTAGAATGTGTTTGAACATAAACTTAAAACAGACTGCCGTAAATACAGCTTGGTACCTAGGAAGCACATAGTAACCAGAAACCAAAAACCTATAAGAGATATACAAAAAATAAAGTGAAAGGAATCAAAACACAATACTACAGAAACTTACCAACATATATGAGAGAAGAGCAAGAAAATAAGAATCAGATTAAAACTACAATAAACTATCAGAAAAGAATTAATACAATGGCAATAACTACATAACTAGAAATAATTATTTTATATGTAAATGGACTAAATGTGCCTATCAAAACACACATGGTGACTGAATGGATAAAAACACAAGATCCATACAAATGTTGCCTATAAGGGATGCATGTTAGATCAAAAGATACAAACAGACTAAAAGACAAGGAATGGAAAAAGATATTTCATGCAAATGGAAATGCAAAAGAGCAGTAGTAACAACACATATAGAGGAAAATAGACTTTAAAACAAAGGCTGTAGAGAATTAAAAATAAAATTTCATAGTGGTAAAGGATCAATCCAACAAGAGGTTATAACTGTTATAAACATCTAGGCACCCTAGGTAGGAGCATCTATAAAGCAAATACTGATGAACATAAAGGGAGAGAATGACAGTAAGACAATAATAGTAGGGGAATTTAACACTCCATTGACATCAATGGATATATCATTCAGACAGAAAATTAACAAGGAAAGAGTGACCTTAAGTGACACACCAGACCAGGTGCTATTAATTAATACATTTAGGGCATTTCACTCAAAAGCAGAATACACATTCTTTTCAAGTGCACATAGAATATTTTCCAGAATAGACCACATGTCAGACTACGAAACAAGTTTCAATAAATTTAAGAATATTGAAATCATATCAACCATCTTCTCTGAAGCTCGAAACTAGAAATCACTTTCAAGAAGAAAACTGAAAAATCATATAAACATGTAGAGGCTAAATAACATGCTATTAACAATGAATAGGTTTACAATGAAATCAAGGGAGAAATCAAAAGATACCCTGAGACAAATGAAAATGAAAATACAAAGCATTTCTAGGAGGAAAATTCATAACAATACAAGCCTACCTCAAGAAACAAGAAACATCTCAAATAAACACTCTAACCTTACACATAAAGAACTAGAAAATGAAAATCAAAACAAGCCCAAAGTAAATAATAAAGATCAGAGTGGAAATAAATGAAATAGAATCTATAAAAACAACAGATGAGATCAGTGAAATCAAAAGCTCATTCTTTGAATAGATAAAAAAAAATGATAAACCCTTAGCCAGATTCAAAAAACAAAAGAGGGACCAAATAAACAAAATCTGAAATGAAAGAGGAAAAGTGACAACTGACACCACAAAAATACAAAGGATTATAAGAAAATACTACAAATAATTATACAGCAACTAGACAACCTGGAAGAAATGGATAAATTCCCAGAAACATATAGTGTTTCAACCCAGAATCAGAGAGAAACAAAATCTGAACAGGCTGATAATTACCAACAAAATTGCAGTAGTAATCAAAAACCTCCCAGCAAAAACCTCCCTGGACCAGATGACTTCACAGGTGAATTTTACTAAGTATGAAAAGAAGAATTGATACTTACTCTTCTCTAACTATTTCAAAAAATTGAAGAGAAGGGTACACTACCTATTTTATGAGGCCAGCATTACTGTGATACCAAAACCAGATAAAGACATTACGGGGAAAAAATGTCAATATCCCTGATGAACATATATGCAAAAATCCTCACCAAATAATAGCAAATTGAATTCAACAATGCATTAAAAACATCATACACTATGATCAAGTGGAATTTATTCCTGGGATATAAGGTTGATTCTATTGTTTGTAAATCAATTAATGTAATACACCACATAAACAAGATGAAGGATAAAAATATCAGAATAAATTTAAAAAGAAATAATAAAGCGGCCAATATGGAATTCTCCTAGACCCTCTGAATCCACAGGGAATTCTCTAGCTTACAGCTCCATAAAGGGTTAGAAGAAAAGCAGCTTCTCTTGAGTGCATATAGCTAACACCAGTGGAGTCCATAGGCACACTTTTTTTTTAACAGCTTTATTGAGATATAATCTTTATAATATAAACAAATACACAATTTAGTAACTTTTACAGAGTTGCACAACCATTACCAAAATCCAGTTATAGAACATTTCCATCACCCCAAAAATATCAATGTAGCCCATCTGCAGTCATTCTATATTCCCATCTCCAGCCAACTATTTATTTTCTATTGGTCTCCATAAATGTGCCTTTTCTGGATATTTCATGTAAATATAATCAAACAATATGTAGTATTTTGCATTTGGCTTCTTTCACTTAGCATAACGTATTTAAGTTTCAACCCAGTTGTACAACAGTACTACATTATATGGATATAAACAAATTTTGTTTATCCATTTATCAACTGATGGATATTTGGGTTGCTTCCATTTTTTGGCTGTAATGAAATTCCCCATTTGTGGACAAGTCTTTGCATGGACATATGTCTTCATTTTTCTTGGATAGAGATTGAGAAGTAGAATTGCTAGATTATATGGTAAAGCTATGTTTAACATTAAAATACCACTTTTTCAAAGTGAATATGGCATTTTACATTCCCACCAGCAATGTATGAAGGTATTTATTTCTCGATATCCTCACCAACACTTATCAGTTTTTTTAATTAAAGACCTTCTAGTGAGTATTTAATGGGATTTCATTGTAGCTTAATTTATATTTTCCTAATGACTAATAATATCTCTGCATGTGCATATTAGCTATTCACATTTCTTTTTTTTGTAAAATATTTATTCAAATCATTTGACCATTTTTTAATTAAATTGATTATCTTATTATTGAGTTATAATAGTTATTTGCATTTTCTGGATACAACACCTATATCAGATATGTGCTTTTTTCCCCCCAGTCTATCACTTATCTTCTCATTTTCTTGCTGGTGTCTTTTGAAGTGCATCAAGATTTTGAATTTTTATAAAGCCCAATGTTTTTCCTTTTCATCAAAAAGATTTATAGTTTTAGCTCTTCAATTTAGATCTCTTATCCTTTTTAAGTTAATTTTTAGTATGGTGTGGGGTAAAGGTCTAAGTTCATCTTTTTGCATGTGGATAGGCAATTGTCCCAGCACCGTGTGTCAAAAAGACAAATTTTTATCTATTTTGGTTTATTTGAATTTAATATACAAAACATAGGATCACCTTGCCAATTTATACAAAAAAAGGCTATGAGATTTTAATAGGAATAGCACTGAATCTATAGGTCAATTTGAAGAAACTCCCAACTTAACTGTATTGACTTCCAATCCATGAACATGAACTGTCTGACCATTTGCTTAGATACTAATTTCTCTCAGCACTCTTTTGTAGTTTTCAGTATAAAAGTCTTATACTTTTTAAAAAAAATATTATCCCAAGTATCTTGCTTATTTTGAGGTTACTGTAAAGAGATCTGTTTTCGTTTTCAGATTGTCAATGGTAATATATAGAAATACAATGGTTTTTACTTATTTCTCTTCAATACTGACACTTTGCATAATTCATGTATTATAGCTCTAGAAGTATTTTTTGTGGATTCCTTAGTTTTATTTGCATACAGGATTACCGTACTTTGCAGTGTATAATGTGCACTTTTTTGGCCAAATTTCTGAGGAAAAAATAAGGACACGCATTATAAATGGGCATAATGATTACATACCATGGGTATAATAATCCCATGTGTAATGCCTACAAAACATGAGCATGCATTACACATGGGAGTTCATTATACATGGGAAAATACAGTATGTTGTCTGAGAATAAAGTCAGTTTTACTTCTTCCTTTCTAATCTAGATACATATGTTTGTTTTTCTTGCATCATTATACTAGCTGGAACTTCCAGCACAATATTGAATGGAAGTAGTAATAGTTGACATCCTACTTTTATTCCCAATCTCAGAGGAAATGCATTTAGTCCTCCCACACTAGGTATGATATCAGCTATAGGGGATTTTGGGGGGATGACTTTTATCAGGCTGAGAAAATTTCCTCCTATTCTGAGCTTGTTAAGAGCTTTTATGCATACAGATCTTGTCAAACACTTTCTCTGTGTCTATCAGTCATGCAGTTTTGTCTTTTACCTTATTAATGTGGCATATCACATTGACTTTCTAATGTTAAACCAACCTTGCATTCTTGATATAAACCTGTTTTATAATCATTGGTTCTTTAATTATCTTATAAGTTAATTAAGGGGAAAATATACATTTTCCTCCATTAGTACCTTTATCAGTGCTCTTTATATCTTTCTGTGGATTTGTGTTACCATTCTATATTATTTTCTTTCAGCCTGAAGGACTTCCTTTACTATTTCTTGTAAGGCAAATCAGCTAGCTAGAAATGCTTGCAGTCTTTATCCGGGAATGGTTTTTTTTTTTTTTTAAGATTTTATTTATTTTTAGAGACAGGGGAAGGGAAAAAGAAAGAGAAGGAGAGAAACATCAATGTGTGGTTGCCTCTCACGTGCCCTCCAATGGGGACCAGGCCCACAACCCAGGCATGTGTCCTGACTAGGAATCGAACCAGTGACCCTTTGGTTCGCTGTCCATGCCCAATCCACTGAGCTACACCAGCCAGGGCTATCTGGGAATGTTTTTATTCCCCATAATTATTGAAGCATAATGTTTTAGTAGTTATAGAATTCTTAGTTGACAGTTTTTTTTCTCTCATTACTAGGAATGTCATCCCACTGCCTTAAGTTCTTCATTGTTTCTGATGAGAACTTAGTTGTTATTGTTGTTTCCTTGTATATAATAAGTTGTTTCTCTTTTGCTTCATTCTAAATCTTTGCTTTTAACAGTTTGGCTTTTGTGTGACTAGATGTGGACCTCTTTGCATTCATTCTATTTCTATTGTGCCTCCTGGATATGTAGATTAGTATTTTTCATGAAATTTGAGGAATTTCAGAAATTAAATATTTTTCTACCCCTTCTTCCTCCTGGGATTTCTGAGCACATTGGTACCATGATGGTATCCCACAAGTCTCTGGGTTTCTATTCATTTAATGTTTTCCTGTTCAGATTAGATAATATCTATTGATAGATCTCCATTTTTACTGATTCTTTCTTCTGCCAGCTCAAATCTGGTGTTAAACCCCTCTAATGAACTTCTTATTTAGGTTATTGTCCTTTTAACTCCAGGGTTTTTATTTTATTTTTTAATGATTTCCCTTTAGCAGTACTCTCTATTTGATGGGCAACCATCTCATTTTCCATTATTACTTTAAAGATGGCTTCCTATTGTTCTTAGACCATATTTGTAATAACTACTTTAAAATGTTTGTCTGCTAGGTCTAACATCTTGGTCCTTTCAGAGATCATTTCTGTCAACTGCCTTTTTGCCTATTCATAGATTATGCTTCCCTGTTTTTTCATGCCTTATAATGTTTTGTTAAAAACTCACATTTTAGATAATTAGCTGCAGCAACTCTGGATTCTGGTTCCCCACTAGTAGTTGTTTTTGCTGTGTGTTTAGTGACTTTCCTGCACTAATTCTATAGAGTTTTATCTCTCATGCAGTGTGTGACGACTGATATTTTTGCTCAGTATTGTTTCCTTTTTTTTTAATTTTTTATTATTAATCCTAAATTCCCAAGAGTCATCCTGTATCAGCATAGTTTAGTTGATCAGAAGTTATCTTAAACCTGTAAGGCTTAAGATAACCTTAAACCTATAAGGCTTTCACCTTTTGCTACTGGCTCTGTGCATGGGTTGGGGAACATGGTCATAGATCAGGCACTTTACAAATTTGTCCTGGCTTTTATTTTTTCCTGGGCTTTCTCATGTCACCTTTGCACCTGCACTAGGTACCATATTCAACCAGGGAAGATGAGCAGATAACTAGGTCCTGTGTTTGATCTCTCTTCAGCCTGTACACTGCACCTTGTCCACATGTGCTGTCTTCCAGACCAGCAGGAATATGCATAAGCTTAAATTCCTGGCTGGTCTGCAATCTCAGACTAGTTGCAGAAGTTGTCTTTCCTGATATTTTACCATTGAGATTGCCATTGATTTTATTGAAGCCCCTGAGTATGCACTCTAACCCAGATCAAGTCAGCCCTCACAGGCAGCAGAGCTGCCAGCTTCCGCAACCTCACCTGCCCAGATGGAACAGGCAAGGGAGGGGCATGATGGAAACCCCAGGATAAGATACCACAAACTCCCACTGTTCATAACCATGGTTTGGTAGTGTTTCTTGAATAAATGCTTCTCAATTTGCTGTATGCCTTTCATTTCCTGAGCCCTAAAATGGTTGATTTTTACTGTTTTGTCCAGTTTTATTGCTGCATTTGGGGCAGAGAATTTGCCAAGCTCTCACTTCACTACTCTGGAAGTCCTGACATCCCTGTTCCTTGCCCCCCTCCCCTGCCAGGCACACTCTTAAGTTTATTTTAGACTAATAATACTACCAACTATTTATTTTAAATTGGCTTCATTTTAATTGAAAATCTAATCTTTCTCCAAGAGCCATTAATGGCTCTATCAGCATCTTGAAAGCATTAGGGGGCCTCAGAGGGAACCATCTTGCTGAATATAAACCACATGTTTCCCCGTCAGACTTCAGGCCTCCCTGAAATGGGATTATCTACCTGTAGATGCCTATACACTGCCTCAAGGTTTGTGGGGGTGGGAAGGATAGGACTTTCCTGACCCTCTTCTATGATGGATGAAGTGATAAGAAAACAGGTTCCTAAGCTGAAAGTTGCCTCATGCAATTTCTGATAACAACAATACAGTTAAAACCACATTATTATCCAAACTCCTTGCTTCCTCCACCTAGCATATATTACAAAAAAAAAAAAAAACCCTCCACAAGACCCTGAAAACCTCCGAATTCCACATGACAAACTATTCATAAGCATGAAAACCATCAGTAAAGCCCTTCAGGGCCAGGGTGTCATGTGGGTAATTGGCAGGAACCTCTTTAAAAGGGATTCCATTCAATAATGTGTCTTTTTAAAAAACTTAGCTAAACTTAAAGCTGAGCATCAAGTAATTACACTCTCAATCTTTCCAATTGCACAGTGTTTTGAAAATGTCAAAATTACAACCAAATGCTGCTGCAGCATATTTTACTGGTAGTTTTCTGGACCCTAGTAGAGGTGCTGGCCACAGGAATGGAAAGGGGAAAGTGTGCATATTTTTCCTGTAGAACCATAGTAAGTGGAGCACATAGATATGATATAGATGGCACCCACTGAAATACACATATTTAATGAACTTGGTCTTTGGTTGTATTCATTGCCCCTTTTAGAAGGAGAATCAAAGTACGGCCATAAAACCATAAGGTTGCTATGAAAAAAATCTTACTAAAGCAGCAAATTTCCACAAGAGGCAAGTAATTGAAAGGCGATACTCCAAGAGATAAGGCAAGGTATGGTCCTTTACAGGTACAAGAGGTTGCGCAGGACTTATGCAAGGACAGAGTAAATGTAACAGGTCTTCCCCAAGCTTCACTCGAGCTCTTGGCTAGGGGACCCTCAGAGTAATAGGCTGATGAGGACTTGTGTTTGTCCAATGCCAAACTGTGTCACCTGGAGTCCTTGTAAACAATGGTCCAGAACCACTCATTCATGCACTTCCTCAGTAAAGAGACCTTTGTAATATCATCCTCAGTGCAAAATGCTGGGACTACTTATTTGGCCACTCATGGCCCAGTTTTGGAAGCCATTATGTATCATAGGGGAGGAAAGGAACAAAGAAACCATTTAAATTAATAGAATATGGCAAGTATATGTTATTTAAAAAAAACTATTAAGACGCATAGGTTGAAAAATGGCACCTATGGATCAAATCTAACTACATATATGTTTCCTTGGCTACATACTGACTTGTTTTTAAATCTGAATTTCAGAGGAGAACTATGAAATCCAACCCAAGTGTATATGTAGCCAGAACAAACCCTTTCCATTTACCTAAGTATGCCTGGTTCTGTTGATATTTGACTAGTATTTGTTCATTAATTCCATGTAAGCAGATGAACAGATGCCAAAATTTAAAGAAAAATGGAGAAGAAAATAGAGTTTTCTCAACTTTAAATTTATCAGTAGGGAAAAGCCAGCCATAATTCCATTTCAGCAGTGGAATACTATGATCTGACTTTCAGATGTAAGTGTTTGGAAAAGGTGAAGAATATGGAAGGGCTGGAGGTGGAAGAGATTAAAGTATATATATCATATTTTTTTCCTTCTGCATGTTTATTTTGAGTCTTTTGCTGGAAGAAAGAGGGAGGACTATCTTCAAATAACAACAATGGACCCCTGCATCCTTGCTAACCACTAAGGTAAGCAAGGAGCCTTTCTCACTCCCAGACCCCTCCTTGCACCCAGGGAAGGGTGGGGAGGGTAACTGAGCTGGGCATGCAGTTGCTCTAAAGAAACTCTCACTATGCGGATTTATAATTACAGGAGGGCCCTGGGAAAGGTGGGGAGGAAAGGAGAGTTTGTAGCTGGAAGTGCCTGCTCACACCAGCTTTGGGTCTCCCTCCTGCCTGCTCAGTGTCTATGGTATCCCTTGTTTTGCCTTCCAAAAAACACTGGATGAAAAGGGAGAATGAGCCCTTTGGAGGCAACAGTACCACAACCATGTACCTGGTATTACTCACTCCTTTGTAAAGCATCTACTACAGTTCCTGCTTTGTTGGGTGTAACTGGCAGGGAAAGATAGCTAGACCCTTGACCTCTTGAAGCTTAAAATCCAGCCAAGGAGATAAATGTTAAGCAAAAGAAAGAAAGGAAGAATGAATTATGCAATGGATTACATGACACTCTCAGAGCATATAACAGGATGTGTCTAGTCTGGCATGGTGGTAGGGGGAGGTCTGGAAAGGCCTTGACGGGTATGACATTCTGCTGCTCACTGAAGGACAAATGCTAGACTGGGCAAGAGAAGAGGGCTCTATAGAAAGGAGATAGCATGTGCAATATGCCCTAAGACAGAAAAGAAATGGAGGAAAGGAACTGAAAGAAGGCCCTTGGCAGAGCAGAGGGGCACTGGCAGGAGGCACCAGAATCTGCAAAACATCCAAGAAATTGGTAAAGATTTAGGATTTTATCCTAAGAACCATAATAATTATTCAAGGCATTTTCAGCATAGAAGAGGTCAGACCAGATCGCCATTTTCAAAAGACCTCCTCCTGGTTCCTTCCTGTAGAAAATGAACAACAGCTGACAAGACAGGAGATAGGCTTAGGTGTATGCCCAGGTGTAGACACCGAGAAGGCTAGATTAGGGCTTTTCTGGGAAGAAGTAACAAAAGGAGAGAAGGGAGGGTATAAAAAGACAGGCCACAATAATATAACATGGAATAGGCCACATGGAGAACAGACACAGGAGGGGCTGGTGTTAAGAAAAAAGGTTGAAGCAGTGGACTGGAGGTTGTACTGAGGCCAAGGGACTGTCAGGATGAGAGCAGACAAAAGAGGAAGAGCTGGATGTTGGGGTGCACAAAGGCATAACCACTTTGGGGTATGACAATATCTAGAATGTGGCTTGGCAGAAGGTAGCTATGGAAGAATGGAAGAGGACAATAGCAATGATAAGAAGGTGGAAGAATAGAGACCAGAATGCTAAAGAGGCACTGGGTCCCAGTTCCTAGGAGAAGCAGAGAAGCTCAGCCACATGTGAATTCTTTCTGAATACAGATTTAGAGCTTTGTATTCAGGGAAGGGCTTCAGGAAGATTCTACATCCCCCAAGCCTCCCCAAATCCCTCTGCCTGTTTGGCTTGATGACATAAAAGCAACTATTATCAGTCATTTAGAGATCCACAGACATGTTATATGAATGGTTCGGCATGTATTCCTAGGGAAACTAGGTGTACCATAAGCAGGAAAGTTACTGATAAACCTGGCCTCCATTCCCAGGGTCTCAGCCTATGGCTTTGCTCCATTGAGTGACTGCTACATTGCTTGCACCGCACATATGACTCCATATCCTGCATCTCCTACTAAACTGAAAAGTCACAGGAGGTCACAACACTTCCTTCATAGTTCCTAATGCCTTGGATGTATGTAGTTGATTTTTAATAAAGAATGAATCAATCCCATTTATATAAATTCAGAACTGTCAAAACTATGTATGGTATTACAAGTTAGCATAATGGTTGTATCCTGGGCAGAGAGGATTACTAGATAGGAGTATCAATGTTATTTCTTGATCTGGGTGCTGCTTACATTGATGTGTTCAGTCAAAAATTAATCAGTCTGTATGCAGCAAAGAAAACCATCAAAAAAACCCCAAAAAGAACAACTTACTGAATGGGAGAAGATATTTGCCAATGATACATCCAATAAGAGTTAATATCCAAACTCTACCATGAACTCACAAAACTGAACAACAAAAAAAACAATCCAATTAAAAAGTGGGCAGGAGACCTGAATAGACACTTCTCCAAAGAGGATACACAGTTGGCCAAGAGACAGACATATGAAAAGGTGCTCAACACCACTAATTGTTAGAGAAATGCAAATTTAAACCACAATGAGATATCATTTTATGCCTATCAGAATGGTTATCATCAATAAATCAACAAACCAGTGTTGCCAAGGATAGGGAGAAAAGGGAACCATTTTGCACTGTTGGTGGGAATGCAGAATGTGCTGCCACTAGAAAACAGTGTGGAGGGTTCTCAAACAATTAAAAATGGAACTACCTTAAGACCCAGTGGTTCCACATCAGGGTATATATCTGAAGAAACCCAAAACATTAATTCAAACGAACATAAGCACCCCTATGTTCATTGTGGCATTATTCACAACAGCCAAGCTATGAAAGCAGCCCAAGTGCCCATCAATGGAGAAGTGGATAAAAACGTTCTGCAACATATATACAAAGGAATATTACTCAGCCATAAGAAAGAAATAATCTTACCATTTATGACAGAATGATGGACCAAGAGAGTATTATGCTAAGTGATATAATTCAGAGAAAATATAAATACCATATGATTTTACTTATATAACAAAATAAACAAAACTGAAACAGATTCATAGACACAGAAAACAGATTTATGATTGTCAGAGGGGAGGGGAGTTGGAAGAATGGGTAAAAAAGGTGAAGGAACTAAGAAGTACAGATTGGTAGTTACAAAACAGTCATGGGGATATAAAGTACAGAATAGGAAATATAGTCAATAATATTGTAATAACTATGTATGGTGCCAGGTGGGTACTAGAAACACCGGCAGGAACACTTTGTAAAGTATATGATTGTTTAACCAATATGGCATATCTGAAACTAATACAAAATAATACTGAATGTTAACTGTAATTGAAAAATAAAATTAAACAAAATTAAAAAATAAATTATAACTAAGAAAAATAAATACTTGTTAAATAGTTTTTAAAAATTCATTGGTCTGTATAATTATGATTTGTACATTTTTTCTGTGTTTCCATAATTTTTTAAATTGATGAGTAAATCAACTATTCAATAGAAATGCTTCCCCGGTGTAGGATTTCAAGAGCGAGCTAAAGTAAGCACTGGCAAATATTTTCTGTAAAAGGGAAGATATTAAATGTCTTAGGACTTACAAGCTATACAAAACAAAGGTAGCCACAGACAACGTTGTAAATGAACAAATGTGGCTCTGTTCCAACAACATGTATTGGGCCGGCCCAAGACTTTGTCCAGTCTTTTCCACACAATGGCTCTAGCAGTATTTTGTTGTCTTTAACTCCATTTGAAACAATTGTGCTAGACTGTATTGTGACAGCTTTCATATCAGTGTTCTTCTTTTAAAAAAAAAACTTATCAAAATTAGGGAATTTTTGTACAGCCATTTTAATCTGAAGATGGAAGAAAATGCACAACATTTTTAGCATATTGTGCTTTAATATTTCAAGAAAGGTAAAAAGGCAACTGAAATGCAAAAAAATAAGATTTATGCAGTATATTGAGAAGGTGCTGTGACTGATCAAACCTGTCAGAAGTGGTTTGCAAAGTTTTGTGCTGGAGATTTCTCTCTGGATGATGCTCCACAGTCGGGTAGACCATTTGAAGTTGATCAAATTCAGACATTGAGGACAATCAGTGTTATACTATGCGAGAGATAGCCAAAATACCAAAAATATCTGAATCAATAAGGTTATCAGTGAAAATGTAAAATGTGTCTTTTATTTTACAGAAAAAAAGCATACAGACTTTTTGGCCAACCCAATTCTAATGAACACTGAACATCAAATTTTGTATAATTTTCACATGTCCTGAAATAGTCCTTTGATTTTTTTTAAATCATTCATTCTTAGTTCTCCAGCTGTACAAAATGGATGCAGGCCCTATGTGACCCATGGGAAGCAGGTTGCCTGGCCCCTCCTCTAAGGAGGTGTACATGGAAAACACATGCCCTGACCTGCACACCAGCTCAGCCTATCTTCTCCCAAGCTGCCCCTCAAGCACTCCCCTACCTTTATAAGTAGGCAGACACTCCATCTTGTCACCACATGGATATTTACTGTCCCGAGGTTTGATGGGGTCCACTCGACAGACAGGATAGGGGTTGTAGTCTTGTTTATACGTCGTGAACAGATCCATATTCTCTTTACTTGGGGCAAAGTGGTCAGGCTGGTAGATCTTCACTGGTAACACTTTGTGAGGCCCAAAATCTCTCCTGTAACAAAAATAAACACTGCCATTGGGGCCACTGGCTCAGAATGAGGTTCATGGTTTCCATTCAACCCAATTCTACAAATGTTTGCTAAGAAGTTATCTTTTGACCTGGCAATTCCACTGCTGGGATTATACTCTAAGAATCATGAAACACCAATTCAAAAGAACCTATGCACCCCGATGTTCACAGCAGCATTATTCACAATAGCTAAGTGCTGGAAACAGCCTAAGGGCACTTTAGGGCCATCAGTAAATAAGTGGATCCAAAAACTGTGATGTATTTACACAATGGAATACTACACAGCAGAATGAAAGAACTCCCAGCCTTCACAACAGCATGAATGAAGAGTATTATGCTAAGTGAAATAAGCCAGGTGATGAAAGACAAATACCATATGATCTCACCTATACGTGTAACCTAATCACCAAAACAAGCAAGTGAGCAAAATAGAACCAGAAGCCTGGAAATAAGAACAAACAGAGGGGAGGAGGGAGGGTGATAACAGGGGAAAGAAGGTGAAGAGTCAAATCAAGGAATATGTATAAAGGACCCATGGACAAAGACAACGGCAGGGGTGGGTGGGAGTGAAGGTGGAAGGTGGGGGTGGGTAGGGTAGGGGACAGTAATGTGGGAAAAATGGGGATGACTGTAATTGAACAACAATTTAAAAAAAAGAAGTTATCTTCTACTCTATCCCGCTAACTGCTCTTCCTCCTCCGTTTCTCACTTTCGAGAAAGACACCACTATTCCCTTCTCACCTAAGTCAGGCACCCAGACACCATCCTGGATCCACCCTCTCACAGCTCCAGACCATCACTCACCAGGGGAGGCCCCCTCCACAGTTCAGACCCTGACTCCTTCTCACCTGGATCACATGACAGCATACCACCTGGGCTTCCTACTTCATTCCTGGCACTTCTACTGCAATCTCCTTAGTGTGGCCAGAATAAGCCCTCTCAAATGAAAATCAGATCATGTCACTCCCCAGCTTAAAACTCTTCCATATAAGGACCAACTTTGCAGCATGGTTTATAAGCTTTGATGTACCTGCCCCTGCCTTACTCCTCAACCACTTCCCCGGCGCCCCTGCCCACATCCCTGTCCAACCATCCTGGACCACTGAGAAGGCCTCTCTTCTGTGCCTGCTCTTGCTGCCTTCCTCCCCCATCAACCCCTTCACTGTAAGGCTAACTTCTATTTTTCAGGTACCACCACTTCCATCTCTGTGCTCCTATAGCTCCTCCTGTGAAAGAACAGAAAGGAAGGATTTATCTCCTTCCTTTATCCGACCTCACGGAAAACCCAGCAGGGCAGAATAGTACGGTAAGTAGAGATATGAGACATTTTTTTACTTTACTCTCTGGCATCAGTGTCCCCATTATTCCAGGGAATATGAAAAAAATGGGACAGAAAAAGCACGATGGCCTTCACTAAACAGGAAGCACTTTCTTCCCTAAGCATCCCACAGTCAGAGAGGCCAAGAAAATAACGCACCACCACCAGGAACCACCTTGGTGACACCAGGGCTCAGCTTGAGCTGACAGTCAGTCCCCACCAGGGAAATTGCTAATTCTCATTGCAAACTCTCTTAAGCAAACACTTCCCCCAGGGCTTCTCCTTTACACAACAGCTTGGTTTTGCCTGGAACCCATTTATTAAACTGGACAAGAGGAAGGTAGATTTTCCCTGACGATGCTTGCCAAAACAGCCTCGCCAAGGGAGGGGGAGGTTTCCAGACAGGAAAACATCAGGCCCAAACACCAATAAAACCTACTTCCCGGCCAAAATCTGGAGCAGCATTACTGAGCCACGCTTGACTAGCAAAGGTAACATGCTCCACTGTAATCTGTCTTGCATGAATTATATACATGGTTGTCAATAAACCCAAACCAGTGCCTGAAAATGCTTTGTGGGACAGGGGGAGGGAGTTAGGAAGCAGGAGAATTAGTTTCTCTAGGGCTCTAAGGAGGAAATAGGAGATGCTTCAGTTGAACTCCCAATAACACCCTCTAGGTAGATTTAAAAACATATTTGGCTGCAGTTACAGGTCTTCAGCCTGGACTCCCTCCCCAAGGGCCCCATGTTGGCAAACAGCAAGAGGAGCTGACTGTGTATCAACGGGGGCTATGGAAGGAGCAGGCTAAACAAGAATCCAAGGGTAGGTTCCACACTTGCACCCTTATTGGTATATCTCATGCCGGTGTCTGCTTAGCACTAAATCAACTGCACAGCACACCAGGAGTGAAGGTCCTAGGTATCAGACAGAATTGGAAATATCCAGGAAACCTTGTCAGAAAACTGGCTAACTGCAAAGTGGCTTTTATCAGGAAGTCTGTATTCTCAGGAGAGCGCTCCCAAGGGCAGGGGAGCTCTCCTCATTCCCAAAAGGGGTGAGGAGGGGTTTGGAGGCAGCTGAGACTACACCTCCCCACACAGACCCATGTTCATCCATAGCTACCCAAGGGTTCAGCCCTCTTCCAAAGATGACAATCAGGAGATAACAAGGGCAAGTGGTAAGAAACAAGGCCCAATGCCCAAGTTTGTACCCCTCTTAACCCCCTAACCCCAAAGCAGTCAGGAGTGCTCTCCAGTTCTGGGCCTGCCATACTCTAGGACCCTACACACAGATCATGACATCCTCCTTGCTGTTACTCCTAGTGCAGGATCTGACTTCTCCTCAGAGACACTGTGAGAATTTCAGTATCTCCAAGCTCTTCAAGGGCTCAAAGCTCTCTGAGATTTTCAGGGTACTTTATGCCTCTGCCTCCTGCTGTTTCTACAGGAGACGAACAGAAAAATGCTCACAGCCAAACTCACCAGTTCATGGACTATTCTGAAGTTGGTTACTCAAAGACAAAAGCTGATGCAGCAATATCCTTGCTCACTATGTTTAGGGAAAGAAATTGTTCATTGAATTTCCTTCGTCTATACAAAATGTAAGTTCCTTGTGAAAGTACATCTATGACTGAATATACTAATCAGCTATAACTGAGAAAAACAATCCTGAGAGGGAAAATCAACTATTTCTGAAGAGGGGAAAGTTTTAAATTTAATTCATGTATACTCCACCCAAAAAATATTGACTGCAGCTTAAGAGTGAATTTAATCAGAATTTATGTTTCCTCATTACATTTTTACGTTGGGAACATTCACTGAAACTTGTCATTAACCACAACACAACTGCACGTCCCCAATCTCACATAATCTTACAGCCTTTAAGTTCACATAAAAGTCTGTTTTATCCTTCCCAGAAATTGCTCCAATTTAGTAGCTTTTTTTTTAAGAGCAGTCCCCTCTCTTTCTCTGTTACATTTCCTAGACCCTGTGCCCATTGTGGCTATGAACCAAGGGGAAAAAATTGGTCAAAGATGTTAAGTTTCTTTTAGATGCAGAGCTATAAAAGTTATATAGTATGGAAGGCCAGGAGCTAAACTCTGAGTTAAGTAAAGGTTAGAGGGGCCCTGCTGGGAAAGTCGTAACAACTTAACTCCCAATCATTAGGCAAAGCTAAAGAAAGGTGTTTGACAAGAATCTGACAAAAGGAAAGAAGAAATAACATAGCCAACTAGCTTCCGGGAGCATGGAAGTAGGGAAAAGAAGATTTTCGCAGCAATAAAGGGGCCATAAAATACTTCTTTAAAACAACAACAACAAAAAAAAAACCTGTTATTAACATTAATCTATGAAAACTTTAGAATTTGTTATTGTGCCCAAGTAATCTATCATATTAAATGGAATTCATTTGAAGAAGTGTACCTCCTCTTGCCCAAAGCCAGTCTCTTTACCCCTATACTAACTCCCTTTCTCCTTCCTTGGAAACCTCATAGAATGGACCATCACATGGTCTGTGACTTAACCTTTTCCTCTTTCTGGCTTCTTCCTGTCCATGTTTAAACATGATAATCAACTAAACAAACAAGCAAGCAAAATATAACCAGAGAAATTCAAATTAAGAACAAATTGGGACTTTCGGCCAAGATGGAGGCGTAGGTGGACACACTGTGCCTCCTCTCATAACCAAAATTAAGGACAACAAAAACTTAGAACCAAAAAAACAACCAAGACACATAGAAAATTACAGTGTATGGAAGTCCAACAACGATTCACCCAGACCAGTAAGAGGGGCAGAGTCGGCAGCAGTGGAGAAGAATCACCGCAGGAAAAAGCAGTGGCTAATGGTCCTGGACATGCAGGTGGCAGTTGGCACACCCCAGGTGCACAGGCGAGGGTTACCGGGTGTGGGGAGGCAACAAGCAAACCCAAAGAGGCGCACAAGCAACAAGGTGGCTGACCACAGTCACATATTTGCACTCAGATAAACCAGGTGAAAACAGGCAGCGAGGCAGACTTTGCACAACCCAGGGCCCGAGCACCAAAAAATAAAGCCTAAAAGCCCTGATTGAAAACACTTGTGGGGGTTGACGTGCCAGAAGAGACTCCCAGCCTCACAGGAGAGTTTGTTAGAGAGACCCACAGGGTCCTAGAACATATACAAGCCCACCCGCATGGAATCAGCACAAGAAGGGCCCAATCTGCTTGGGGAAAGCAGCGAAGGGGACTAGAATCCAAGAGAGCATGGACCAAGTGCCACTGTTCCTTCTGGGACCCCGCCCCCACATACAGCATCACAACCCAGCTACTGGGCTTCCTTGCCCTGGGGAACACCTAAGGCTCCGCCCCGCACTATGTAACAGCCGCGACCAGAATCCCCCACCCGCAAAAAAAAAAAAAAAAAAAAGGCTCAAACCGGAGAACAGATCAAAGCCCAGAGATAATTCATATAAGTGACCAAGAGATAGCCAACCTATCAGATGCACAATTCAAACCATTGGTGATCAGGATGCTCACAGAATTGGTAGATTTTGGTCGCAAATTAGATGAACAAATAAAGGCTACAGTAAGTGAAATGAAGGAAAACACACAGGGAAACAATAGAGATGGGAGGAAAACTGGGACTCAAATCAATGGAGTGGACCAGAAGGAAGAAAGAAACAAACAAACAGAAAAGAAGGAAGAAACAAAATCAATTCAAAAAAATGAGGAGAAGCTTAGGAACCTCCAGGACATCTTTAAATGTCCCAACATCCAAATTATGGGGGTACCAGAAGGGGAAGAGGAACAGCAACAAGTGGAAAAATTATTTGAACAAATAATAAAGGAGAACTTCCTCAATCTGGCAAAGGAAATAGACTTTCAGGCAGTCCAGGAAGTTCAGGGAGTCCCAAACAAGGTGGATCCAAGGAGGAACACACCAAGGCACATCATAATTACATTAGCTAAGATTAAAATGAAGGACAGAATTCTAGAAGCAGCAAGGGATAAGGGCACAGTCACCTACAAAGGAGTTCCCATCACACTGTCAGCGGATTTCTCAAAAGAGAACTTACAGGCAAGAAGAGCTGGAAAGAAATATTCCATGTCATGAAAGGCAAGGACCTACATCCAAGATTGCTCTATCCAGCAAAGCTGTCATTTAGAATGGAAGAGAAGATCATCACCAAGGAGTGATGATAAAGGAGTTCATCATCACCAAGCCCTTATTATATGAAATGTTAAAGGGACTTACCTAGGAAAAAGAAGATAAAAAATATGACAGTAAAAAGACAGCAAACTCACCTAAAACAAAAGCAAACTAAGCAAACAAGTAGAACGGGAGCAGAAACACAGAAATGGAGATCACATGGAGGGTTAGCAACAGGGGAGTGGGAGGAGGGGAGAGGGGCAAAAGGTACAGAAAACAAGTATCATAGACAGTGGGTAGAAAATAGGCAGGGGGAGGGCAAGAATAGTGTGGGAAAAGTAGAAGCTAATGAACTTATGACACATGAACATGAACCAAAGGGGGGAATGTGGGTGAGAGGGGGTCTGCAGGGTGGAGGGGAATGATGGGGAGAAACGGGACAACTGTAACAGCATAATCAATAAAATATATTTTAAAAAATTAAAAATAAAACACAGTTTATGGCCTGTCAAAAAAAAAATTACTGATATTGGGATTAGGGCTCCTGGGGTACATTGGGGTAAGAAATGTATTCAAAGGGCTTGATCCATGTCTCTGATCCTAATAAGAACAGACTGAATCCTTCTCATTTTCTTTTTAATTTTTTATTAATTTTAATAGTTGTTCAAGTACAGTTTTCTGTCTTTTACTCCCATCCCAGCGTCCTCCAGCCCTCCCCACATCCCTCCCATTTCCACCCCAGCTAGTTTTTGTCCACATGTCCTTTGCACTTGTTCCTATAAACCCTTCCCCTTTTCCCTTGAAATTCCCTCCCCTCTCCCCTCTGGTCCCTGTCAGCCTGTTCTCTATTTCAGTGTCTTTGGTTATATTTTGCTTGTTTCTTTGTTTTGTTGATAAGGTTCCTGTTAAAGGTGAGATCATATGGTATTTGTCTTTCACCGTCTGGCTTATTTCGCTTAGCATAATGCTTTCCAGTTCCATCCATGCTGTTGTAAAGGGTAGGAGTTCCTTCTTTATTTGTGATAGACAAAATTCCATTGTGTAAATGTACCATAGCTTTTTGATCCATTCATTTACTGAAAAGCACCTAGGTTGCTTCCAATACTTGGCTTTTGTAAATTGAGCTGCTATGAACATACGGGTGCATAGGTTCTTTTGGATTGGCGTTTCAGGGTTCGTAGGATATAATCCTACCAGTGAAATTGCTGAGTCAAAAGGCAGATCCATTTTTAGTTTTCTTAAAAAATTCCATACTGCTTTCCATAGTGGTTGTACCAGTCTGCAATCCCACCAACAGTGCACTAGGGTCCCCTTTTCTCTACAACCTCTCCAACACTTGTTGTTTGTTGCTTTGTTTATAATGGCCATTCTGACTGGTGTGAAGTGGTATCTCATTGTGCTTTTAATTTGCATCTCTCTGATAGCTAGCAATATTGAGCATCTTTTCATGTGTCTCTGGATCCTCTGTATGTCCTCCTTGGAGAAATATCTGTTCAAGTCCTTTGCCCATTTTTTAATTGGGTTGCTTGTCTTCTTCGAGTGAAGTCATGTAAGTTCTTTATATATTTTGGAGATTAAACCCTTGTCTGAGGTATCGTTGGCAAATATGTTTTCCCCTACAGTCAGTTCTCCTTTAATTTTAATACTTTTCTTTAGCCATGCGGAAGCTTTTTATTTTGATGAGATCCCATTTGTTTCTTCTTTCCTTTATGTCCATTGCTTTAGGGGACATATCAGTAAAAATGTTGCTGCATGAAATATCTGAGATTTTCCTGCCTATGTTCTCCTCTAGGACTTTAATGGTGTCATGGCTTATATTTAAATCTTTTATACACCTTGAATTTATTTTTGCGTATGGTGTAAGTTGGTGCTCGAGTTTTATATTTTTGCACATAGCTGTCAGCTCTCCCAACACTATTTTTTGAAGAGGCTATTTTCACTCCATTTTATGTTGCTGCCCCCTTTGTCAAATATTAATTGACCATAGACTTGGGTTTATTTCTGGGCTCTCTGTTCTGTTCTATTGGTCTATGTGCCTGTTTTTGTGCCAGTACCAGGCTGTTTTGATTACAGTGGCCTTGGAATACAGTTTAGTATCAGGTATTGTAATCCCTCCCACTTTGCTCTTCTTTCTCAAAATTGCTGCAGCTATTCAGGTTTGTTTATGGTTCCATATAAATTATTGAAGTGTTTGTTCTATGTCTGTGAAATATGCCATTGGTATTTTAGTAAGTATTGCATTGAATCTGTAAATTGCTTTGGGTAGTATGGACGTTTTGATGATGTTAATTCTTCCGATCCATGAACACAGTATATGTTTCCATTTGTTTGTGTCTTCCTTGATTTCTTTCTTCAGTGTTGCATAGTTTTCTGCATACAAGTTCTTTACCACATTGGTTAGGTTTATTCCTCGGTATTTTATTTTTCTTTTTGTTATATCGAATGGGATTTTTTCCTTGATTTCTGCTTCTGCTGTTTCATTGTTAGTATACAAAAATGCCTTTGATTTCTGGATATTGACTTTGTATCCCACTGTTTTGTCAAATTCATTTATTAGGTCAAGCAGCTTTTTGGCCAAGTCTATAGGATTTTCTATACACTATCATGTCATCTGCAAACAATGACAGTTTTGTTTCCTCCTTTCCAAATTGAATGCCTTTTATTTCATTTTCTTGTCTGATTGCTGTGGCTAAAATTTCCAATACTATATTGAATAGGATTGAAAGTGGACAACCTTGTCTTGTTCCTGATCTTAGTGGAAAAGATTTTACTTTTTGCCCATTGAGTATGATGTTGGCTGCAGGTCTCTCATATATGGCCTTCATGATGTTGAGGAATGCTCCCTCTAGTCCCACTTTGCTGAGTGTTTTTATCATAAATGGGTGCTGTACCTTATCAAATGCTTTTTCCACATCTATTGATATGATCATGTGATTTTTGTCTTTGCTTTTGTTTATGTGATGTATTACATTTACTGATTTGTGAATGTTGAACCATCCTTGCATCCCAGGAATGAATCCAACTTGGTCATGGTGTATGACCTTTTTAATGTATTGTTGGATGCGGTTTGCCAATATTTTGTTGAGTAATTTAGCATCTGCGTTCATCAGCGATATTGACCTCAAATTTTCTTTCTTTGTTGTGTCTTTATCTGGTTTTGGGACTAGGATGATTCTGGCTTCGTAAAAAGAGTTTGGAAGTCTTCCATCATTTTGGATTTTTTGGAATGGTCTGTGAAGGATATGGGGTTAGCTCTTCCTTAAATGCTTTGTAGAATTCTCCTGTGAAACCATCTGGTCCAGGGCTTTTGTGTGTCGGGAGTTTTTTGATTACTGCTTCAATTTTATCTGCTGTTATTGGTCTATTCAGGCTTTCTGCTTCTTCTTCATTGAGTTTTGGGAGATTATATTTTTCTAGAAATGTGTCCATTTCACCTAGGTTTTCAAATTTCTTGGCATACAGTTCTTCATAGTAATTTCTCACAATCCTTTGTATTTCTGTGGTATCAGTTGTAATCTCTCCTCTTTCATTTCTGATTGTGTTTATTTGGGTCCTCTCTCTTTTTTTCTTGATGAGCCTGCTTAAAGGCTTGTTGATTTTGTTTATCTTTACAAAGAACCAGCTCCTGGATTCATTGATCCTTAGAATTGTGCTTTTAGTCTCTATGTCATTTAATTCTGCCCTGATCTTGGTTATTTCCTTCCTTCTACTTACTCTGGGCTGTCTTGGTTGTTGTTCCTCAAGTTCTTGTAGGCATTGGGTTAGGTTGTTTGTCTGAAATGTTTCCATCTTTTTTTGGTAGGCCTGTATGGCATGAACTTCCCTCTGAGGACTGCCTTTGCTGTGTCCCATAAGTTTTGGGTTGTTGTGAGTTCATTTTCATTTGTTTCTAGAAACTTTTTGATTTCTTCCCTAATTTCATTCTTGACCCATTGATTATTTAATAGCATGGTATTCAATCTCCATGATTTTGAGTGTTTTGGGGTTTATTTCTTTGGGGCTGTTTTCTAGTTTCAGTCCCTTGTGGTCAGAGAAAATGCTTGATATGATTTCAGTTTTCTTGAATTTTTTGAGGTCTGTTTTGTGTCCTATTATGTGGTCTTTGAAAATGTTCCATGTGCATTTAAAAAGAATGTGTATTTAGCTTCTTTGGGATGAAGGGCTCTATATATCAGTTAAGTCCATTTCATCTAGGGCATTGTTCAATGCCACAATATCTTTGTTGATATTTAGTTTGGAAGATCTATCCATTTTTGACAGTGCAGTGTTAAAATCCCCTACTATAATTGTGTTGCTGTGAATATCTTTCTTGAAGTCCTCTAAGATTTTCTTTATGTATTTAGGTGCTCCTATGTTGGGTGCATATATATTTACAATGTTTATGTCTTTTGGGTGGATTCTCCCCTTGAGTATTATGAAGTGACCTTCTGGGTCTCTCTTTATGGCCCTTTTTTTGAGGACTATTTTGTCTAATATGAGTATTGCTACCTGGCTTTTTTTTTTTTCCTGTTTGCTTGGAAAATTGGTTTCCAGCCCCTCACTTTCAGTCTGTGTAGGTCCTTTGTCCCTTGAAGGCAGCATATATGTGGGTCCTGCTTTCTTATCCATTCAGCTATTCTATATCTTTTGATTGGAGCATTTAATCCATTTACATTTAAGGTCATTATTAATAGGTACTGATTCATTGCCATTTTTGTACCTATGTTCCTCTCTCTCTCTCTCTCTCTCTCTCTCTCTCTCTCTCTCTCTCTCTCTCTC
>PVKU01012843.1:0-32608 GCA_004027475.1 Anoura caudifer | reverse complement strand
AGCCAGGAGGTGAGAGACAAATACCATATGATCTCACCTTTAACAGGAACCTAATCAAAAAAACAAACAAACAAGCATAATATAACCAAAGACACTAAAATTGAGAACAAGAGAGGTGAGGGATAGGAATATCCAGGGAAAAGGGGAAGGGATTAGAGCAACAAGTATGAAAGACATATGGACAAAAGCTAGGGGCGGGGTGGAAATGGAAGGGAGCTGGGGAGGGCTGGGGCGGAGGGACGGGATGGGAGTAGAAAACAGAAGACTGTATAAGAACAACAATTAAAATAAAATTTAATTTAAAAAAATAAATAAATAAATAAAAATAAGGCTCATAGCAGTGTCACTGACAGAATATAAAATAAGGGAAAAAAAGCATTGAATAGGACAGATTGAAAAGGAAGCCTCTTAATCTATACTCGAGATGTATGCTTTACTATGTTTATTTTAGAAAATCAAGGAAATTGTATCATTTGAAATTTAAAAAAGCATATTTTGTGGCAAATTCAATATATGTAAGATTTTTCTATGACTACTAAAAAGAAAACTACAGAGGCACATTACATAAATATAAGCTTGGAAATCTTCAAAGAATGTATTCTTTTGTAATGCATAAACTTTGATGATATTGTTTCATAATAAAAGCAAAGGTAGATTCTGACCCCTGGAAAGAAAAAACTAAAATAAAAATAATAAAAATTAAAATATTATAAATAAAATAAAAATAGTGAAATAATAGGAACAAAACTGAAGACAAAGAAATAATGTTTAAAAAACTATGCAGGAGAAAAAATAATGCAAATAATGAAAAAAATGAGGTGGAATCTCAGCAGAGTCTAATGTTTCTTGACCTTCTTAATGAGTGTATGGTCTTCTGCAGGATCCATCCCTGATACCAGCTGGTGTCCCAGTCTAGCTTTGGGCAGCCTGTTCGAGGAGGATACAAGTGATCCACAGTCTGTGAATGTCTGCTTCAGGCTTGGCTGGTCCTCATTGTTCTGCCCTGTTGGCTTTTTTCAGCATAAGGTCTGGGGTGGTTCCTCTAATGTCCAACAGTACCACAAGTACCACCTCCATCTGCCTTTAGAGGGGGTTTCTGCTGCAATCAGGAGGGATCCCTGGATCACTCTCCAGGAGACACTGTTCAGCCTTCAGGGAATATTGTGGTATGTTCCCCACCCCTCTGCCAAATGTCTTGGTCTGTCCCAGATTTTTTTCCAATAATGCATAGTTTCCGATGAATTAATTCTGTTTCATGTGAGGAGCCAATCTGTTTAAAGAGGGTCAGCTCTTTCCTGCTTGGTACTGATAGCACATCTGTGTTAAGAGCTGTGGATAGGTGGGACCCTGAATACCTTTTGCTGCACCAATTTCTAATCTTTCTGCTTTGCTGTTTTCAATGGAATAGAGCCCAAAGAAGAGCCAGCATAACATCTGATAAAAGTTCATAAATGTCTCCTTTGGAGAGCCTCTTGTTTCCGCTGTGGGTGTATGTTCAGCAGGGGATTCTTGAGCCTGGCCTTACAGTTCTGTAGAGATTGTAGTTCTGCAGGTGGGGAATGGGCATACCTTCCCCTTCCTGGAGGTTTTCACTCCACAGTTTGAGTGGCCCTGCTTAGCTGCAAAAAATCTCTGGCATTCAGTTTTAACCCTTCCAGTTCCTAGCTCACTGCTCTCACAAGAGGCTCAGACCTGAGTTTTTTGATCTGCATGCAGCTCCCCCACCCTACTTGCCAGCTGTGCTGGGTGCAGCCCTTTACCATGCAGCCTTCTGCTCTTCCTGGCCAGCTGGGTTCAGTTGGTACAAACTATGCTTTGAATCTGACCTCTTTTCTGGTGAGACAGTTGTGTATGCTCAGCCATATCTCTGCTTCCCTCTTTAAAAATGTCCCTATGTGGCACCCACACTGCAGCTCTGAGCCACTGCTCAGCTCTCTGCACACTCCACTTCTCCAAAAGGCAAAAAGCCTCCCTTGGTCACAGCTGGCCACAACCTGCTGGTGCATCCAACAGTTTTAGGAGCTAGAATTTCTCTCTTGGACTCTCCCAGTTGGCGCTGCAGCTGTGGATGTCCTGCTGGCTATGTGTGTGCAGCCTGAGTCTCCCAGATTCAGTACATTGTCCCAAGTCTGTCCTAATTAGGACTGGGGGCACCCTGTGTGGGACCAGGGCCCCCACTCCAGGTGGGGAAGGTGCCACTAAATTGTGTTTTCTCTCTGTTCTCACTCTCACTGTAGGCACCTTGCACAGAGTATTTTCCCTTAAACTTACAAAACCTTTTACATGTGCAAAGCCTCCTCTGTACTCCTTGGCTTCAAAAATTCATATCAACTAAGAGTCTGTTGAATGTTCAGGACATTTGTTGGAAGATCAGCTGAAAATACATGCTGGGAGCATGAGCAAGTGGGCTTAGCTTCCACCTACTTGGCCACCATCTTCTCCCTTCTATAAAACTTTTTTGAAGTGATAAAATGGTTGTTAGTTAGCAAGCAGCTACTCTGAATGGGATAGTTTGGGGTGGCTCACAGCTGAGGCTGTGGATCTAGCTGGACCAGCTCCCTTTTGCATTGAGAACTCCAATGGAAAAGCCCAGGTGGGCTGGACTCAGATAGGTCTGTGTCAGACCTATACTCCTGGACATTGCTGGGTGGCACAGAATGGTGTGTGGGCTGCCGTTTCCACTGGGACCCACTAGGTGGGTGGCTCACATGAGTGGTCTTACTTGTGTGGAAATTGGACTGGCCGTTGTACCTAGGGGTTGCCTGAATACCTGTGTTTTGGCTGTACACTGTTGAAACTTGTACTGCTGCAGCAGCACTTGTGTTTTGCTTACTTGTTGCTGTAGCCTACACTGCCATTGTGGGTTATGGCTGGGTGCATTGGTCTGCCCTCCTCACCAAGGGACCTCCCAGAAGATATCCTCCTGTAGATTGTAAGGTGAGGAACCAAAAAGGGATGGATTGTAGGGTAAGTGGAAGCAGTCTGGCTTCCTCACCCAGGTGTCTGGGTAGCTAAAGGCACTTGATAACTTGGGTTCTTATAGACTTGAGACTGGGTCTGATAAACAGTTCCCATAACATGAGGTGGGCTTGCATGTACAGAATTATGTTATATTATATAATTTCTGCCATCTTGCCTGTTTTATTCTCCTGTAGTACTGAAACAGGTAGGGACTCCCTGCTGGGGCTGATGATTATGAGAGACATGCAAGAGGACTAGTGCCATGAAGGGTACCGCACTGAGGAGCAAAGGCCATGACATGAGACATACAGATAGATATGCAGTTTGCAGCATGTGTGGCTCACCCACACATAGATAAAGGTATTCCAGACATCCAAACAGCTCCATGAATATTTTTTCATCTGAATAAATACCATGAACCTGCCTGGCCTTGAAGGGTACCAGCACAGCATCATTCTGGTGGCCAAGGCAGTCATGACTTGTTCCCTCAAAGTAGTGGTCTCCTTGGTCAGTCTCCTGATACTGCAAATGTGGCTGCAGAATCAGATTGTTCGCCCAAAGGTCTCCTTGGTCTCCTGATGCTGCACTTGTGGCTGCAGAATCGGATTGTCTGCCCAAATGTAGGAATGTTCTACCTGCAAGGTAGGTCACGATTTGGTGTACTCCTCCATTATATCTTCTGAAACTAAGTATAATTGAATACCAGTTTTGGAGACCAATGGTGAGACAGTGAGTTTGCTCTGTGATCAAAGAGACAGTGTCATGAGCAAGTAGTCAAAGGTGTTAGGTAAGGAGTCACAAGGGGATGTTGAGGGCTGAGTTAGAGAGAGGCCAAAAATTGTTGTCCACTACTGAATATTGTCTCTTTTTTATGCAGAATGCCAATGTTCTGCACGTTCAGAAGAAACAAATTATCTAGGACACATATAGGATTTTGAATTAAGAAGATACATATAAAAGATACAGTAGATTTCTCTCCCCACTCCTGTTCCTTGTAATATAGGGGCAATTTGTTCTCAGACTTAGCATTTGGTTCTAAAGCATCATCTTTATCAAAGAATCAAAGAATTTTATAATCCATAGTGATCTGAGAGATTATCTGTGCCACATTTTTAACTTCACAGATGGGAAAATAGAGGCCCAGAGGGGTAAAAATATTTGCCGAAGGTAACACAACTAGTTGATATTTGAGCTAGCATGCTCATCAGGACTGCTATCCAAAACAGCACTTCCTCCAGGAGCACAGATATACTCACTTGCATACAATCTTTGGGTATGGGGATGGTTCACGCACATTTCTACTGAAAATGTGATATGGGAATTGGCAGAATTGGCATCACCACGGAGGTTGATAGATACGTAGACTTTCAGGTTCCACTCCAGATTTAATTTAATCAGTATTCCACTTTAACAAGATTGCCCCCTTGATTTGAATATGCATTGTAAAGAACACTTACCTCAAGCCGTAATAAACATTGGTTGGATGTTACCCTCAGTGCCCTAATATTAGCCTTCATTGCTGTGGAGATTTAATTACTATGGTGGTAGTAAATTCCTTTTTTGTTGGCTTTCCATTTCCTGTCTGAGGTCACATTTACCTGCTATGGAGATGACTAAGACATGACAGGTAAAATGAAGAGGTGAGTTTGAGAACCTATGAAAAAAGGACAGAATTTCTTAAAAAGTATAAAAATCAAAATGTCCTACAGTTTTCCCTGCATTGATAACAAAAATAAAGCAACCAATAAAAGTTAAAACCAACCTCGAGGAATAGGCTCTCAGCTATCTGAGGGGTGGAGAGAAGGATTATTGGATGAAAGAAAGTGAAGATATTAGCAAAAGAAAGAGCATAACCCCTAGACACAGACAACACTGTGGTGATAGCCTGAGGGAGGGGGTTGGAGAGAGCTGGGCAAAGTGGGAGGAGATGGGGACATCTGTAATAGTGTCAACAACAAAAATAAAGTTAAGACAAATGGGGGAAGATTGAATACGGGAGATGGAAGGTAGGTAGTGCAGGGAAGAGTAATTGGGGGTAAGGGAGACAACTATAATATGAAAACAAATCAAGTTAAAAAATACCAAACTCCAAACATATAGTATATCAGGTGAACTGTTCTGTTGTGTAATTCCTCTCATTGCCTTTTCTTAGTTAATGTAGCATTTAAATACATATAAATTGGCCATTGGTGGGCAAAAATTGTGAATAATTGAATTTAAGACTTGATTCCCTAGGTTTTATCTGATGGTTCCTCCTTTCTAGAGCTATGAAAGAAAGTGTTGAAAGAATGAAATCATGTAAGATTGGGGGCCAGAAATTTACCAAATGTTAGCATTAATTAGTTAGATGATTTTGAAGAACTCATTTGGGCCTCAATTTCTTATTTCATGTAATGAGGTTTACCACCTTTTCTACCTCATAGGGCTGTTGTATATATGAGATAATAGATAAATGCTGTGAGTGATCCAAAAAATGAAGTATTCATTTCCAAGATTGATCAAATGCAGCTGAACAATGCCAATGATGAGGCTTTACCCTTATTACATATTGTCAAATTAGGTAAATACTGTCATATCTTCCTTTCCATATGTCAACCTGCTAAAGTCTGATTTACCTTTCAGACACCTTCCACTATCAGGTGCCCACCCATGAGTTTATTTCTGCCAATCCAGCTATCTGTGAACTGATAAACTAAGATGTAAATAAGATAATGAGGGTTAATGACTGGCCTTTGTCAGGGTATTCACTTTTTCTTCAAACTGTAATGTGTGTAAGAATAAACTTTATTTTGATCCCTAGCAACTCTGATTCAGTGTGTCAGGGGTGAATGCCAGGAATCTGTACTTTAACAAGTTGTGCAGATTTGTGATGCTGGTGGTCCCTGTAAAAAAAACCATGCAGACAAACCTCAAGGAATAAAGCTATATTAGTACCATTACAGAGGAGTAGGGATGGAGGGGGGCATATTTAAAGGTAGTAGGTTGTTCTTCAAATGGCATAGAATAAGTGTTAGTGTATTCTGTGTAGTTTCTGGAGTCAGACTGACTTGTGTCCAAAACCTGGCCTGACCAAGTGTTGTGTGACTCTGGGCAAATTATTCAATCTCTTTGAGAATCAATTTCCCAACTTGAAAATGGTGATGATTTCAGTACCTGCTCTGTGGTGATCTGAAGATTAAATGAGATGAAAGGAGATTAGCATAGCTTCATGCAGATCACAAATGGTCCATAAATGTTAGCTATCATTAGTTTAGGTGCACAGTTGGTTTTCTGACTGTGTTTTAGAATTTATTTATTTTTTTTTGTTTTGGTTTTTAGAAAGGCAACAGAGTATGTACTATTTCTTACATAATAGTGTCAGTGATGTTGGGGAAAGCATCTCATAATTAAGTTATTAACATTTCTGCATGAAAATGTCTGACAATTTATACTAAAAGAAATAAAGACTTAATTCATGTCAGTTCAGGTCAAGTTTTGTTGCCAAATGAGTTTTGGCACCAAATTATGGAAAAAATAGTGTTCATTTTACAGAACTTTTTGAATTCAGAATAGAACATAAGGGATTGTGAATGTCTACCAAACTCTTTTTTTTGGTTGCAAAAGTGTGATTATAATTTTTCCATCTTTGTCCTTGCCTTCAGCCCTTTCCTTCCACCCTCAGAAGTTCTAGGATCTTTATAGAGCTATCCTGTTCCTTTATAGAATTATGTATTCAAGATTGCAGAGCATTTAATTTTCCTAATCATGTAGCACTGGTGAAATACTCACTAAAATTATAAGCATTAGCCCAAACGCGAACCATACAATGACACTGTTTCCGATGGCAACTGCTTAATCTCTCAAAGAAAATCTTTGTCTTATTGAAAATTGCTCTCCTTTTAGAGGTCAATGTCCTTCTATTGGATTATCCCAGCAGATCCTGGGTGGGGCACATCATGCCAGTTTGGAAGAGGGAAATAAAGCTGGAAAAAAGCTGGAACCTCAAATGCATAGGCTTAGGAGATCAGACTAGTTAGCTTGAACCAGGTCTGGCACAAAACTGTACATGTTTAAGCATTTACTTAATTAGTATGGGTTTTAACTACAAAAACAACCAAACAAAAATAGGTTTATTAAACTATTGCAGGACATTTTGGGGTTTGTGTTCATTTTGACTCTAAGACAGGATTAACAGCTTTGCTGATATTAAACCAATTTATCCTGGAGTCCACTGGGATCTCATTTGGAGATCTGCAGTACCCTGTTGCTTATAAGAGAGCTTTGTGACCTTGCACTGCTTTATATTCAAGCTGTTCTGCATAACCCATTGGAAAAGAAGTTATGACTTAGGATCATGCAAGTACCCAGAGCAGTTTCATTCCTAACCTTGAGAGCCAGACCTCCTGAGGAATGCTATGTCCATGGAAGCTAAACTAAGACAACCTTCAAGATACCATTTGAACTCATCCAAAGAATTGGCTGTGACCTTAGTTCTGCTACCATCTAGGCTGACAAGTCACTTCTCTCTCTGGGTCAGTATCTGGATCTGTACAAGGAAGAGACTGTATTTCTCAAATTTTATCACAAATAAGAAATTCTAATTAGGGGGTTAGCAGGAGAGCCAAGAATCTGAACTTAATGGGCACGCCAAATGATTCTGTGGTGAGAGGTCTTCAGATTTTGCTTTGGAAATAATGGTCAACTTACTACACAGAGTTCCAACATTTGTCAAAGGTTCTCAAATTTCAGGGTATATCAGAATCCTTAGGGAGTTTAACATGCAGGTTTTTGGGCCTCCCACTAGACAGTGTGATTCAATGGGCTTGAAATGAGACCAAATAATCTGCATTTTAATTAAAATCTACAGATGATGCTGATGCAGTTTCCCTAACAACACTTTAGAAAAACCCTAGGTTGGATACAGTTACCCCTCAGTATCCTTGGGGGAATTGGTCCTAGGTCCTACTAAAGATACGAATATTTACAGATGCTCAAGTCTCCTATATAAAAAGGTATAGTATTTGAATATAACTTATATTTACATATAGGCTATGGCAGGGTATAGTGACTTACATGTCACTGCACTCACCCAGCACATGTCAAATTCAAGTTTTGCTTTTTGGAAATTTCTGGGATTAAAAAAATATTTTTGATACACACTTTATCGAATATGTGGTTGCAAAACCTGCACATGTGGAAGGCTGACTGTACCCTCAAAAAGCCCTTTCTGCTTCAACATTATCTACATTTTTTAAAGTAGAAAATATTTTGACCTAAGAATGGCCCCTGAAGTGTGCAATACATGAGTTGCTTCCTTTCAAGCCTCTGATTAAAGCTGCATGCTCACCTCTAAACAGTGAGCTAGTGTAGGCCTGGCTCAGACATCTGAAGTATAACTGGCTTAGGGCCATGAAAGAATGTGGCAATTGAGCTAACCCTGCTCTCAGGACTCTGTGGCGCCTGCTGGGAGTTATGCAATGTTTTCACATTGCTCTGCTCTGCCTGTGAATGAGGTAGAAAAACTATGCCCATTTTTCCATTATCAGAGACAGAGCATCCCAAATTAGGTAAATATAACTATTTCTATGACTCAGACCTCATACCTTCCTTTAAGCTTTAACTTCACTTCTGGATCAGCTGGAACCATGGCCTAACTGTTTATAAAGTTAAAGGTGCCACGAACACTCTCTACAAGTATTACCTGTAACTCTTTTAAGCATCTACACTTGCTTCAGCAACCTTCCTGTTCCATGGGCTTATTTAACATTCTTCCTAAGGACCTATCTCTCATTCTGCTTTTTCATCTACCTTGTCTCTTTTGCCTATTGTCTGCTAGCAGTCACATCACATACCTAGATGATTCTGCTCAGTCACCAGCCAGAATCATGACTGATAACATTGTCCTAGTAGTACATGACTCATTCATACCATTATTGTCTCTTTTCAGCAAAGAAAAAGGCCCAGAAGAAATGGTTAAGTTTTTATGGGAAGGAAATAATCTGTATGTTTAATGGAGGGCAAGATGATTATCTACTAGATCAGCATCATATAGCTAGGGTTGAACAAAGAGCATTACATGGAGCCAAGGAAAATCCCAAAGATAGACTCAATTGCTTCATTGCTATATTGCCAACTTGATTCAGGGCTACCAACATTATAAATAGGTGGTAAAATTAAGACTATAGTGAAAGTAACCATATTCTGGAGGTCTGTTAACTTCTGAAGATCAAGTATTCTGCTACTAACAGCTCACAAGGGATGCTATGATAAGTGGCAGCTAACCTTTGTAGTAGGACTGAGACTAAATCCCATTTTAAACCAGGGAGAGCTAAAGACCTGGTGGGGCTCTGACATACTTTAATTCAGAAGTTTTCATTTATATTCAATAAGAATGGAAAAAAAACAAGTGGTAAGATTTCATTTTTATGGCCAAGTAATATTCCATTGTATACACAAAGTCTGTTCAGAAGGTATCCAACCATATATTATGAAAAATAGAGACATTTATTGAAGAAGATACAAGATACAAGAAACATTTCACATGACAATGATGCATCAGTCCCCTTCAAAGTAGGCACCTTGGGACCTCACACAGTTCTCCCAATCGCCATCTACTGCCCTGTCATATTTTCCTGAATCTCACTGATGGTCTGAAATCTCTTCCATTTCAAAGGTGATTTTAGTTTGGAGAAAAGCCAGGGAACCAAATCTGGGCTGTAAGGGGGATGAGTCACCCAGGTGATTTGATGTTTTGCCAAAAATCTCTGCAGAAGACATGATGCATAAATAGGCACATGGTCATGATGAAGTTGCCAATCACCAGTTGCCCACAGCTGCAGCCTTCTGATCCACCCAAATAGTTTCTGTGGAAGAATGTTCAAGCTTAACACAAAACTTGATGCAGACTCATTGCTGTACTTGCTCATTTTGAATGCAACAGCCACACAGTACACATGCTCACTCAATGGCATCTACTGCCCGCACCAACTAGTACATTGAAGTTGTCATTGTCCACACATGTGCATTCCAGTTCACTCTCCTTGTCTGCCAAGTTACATTGATGTCACACAAACCATACTCATTATATTAGTAATGACTGGACTTTTTCTGGACAGACCTCATAGGTAGCACATACTTTTTATCCAGTAGTCTATCAATGGACACTTAGTTTGCTTCTATATATTAGCTATTGTAAAAAAATGCTGCAATAAATATACAAATTCATGTTTTGGATTTCTTCAGATAACTACCTAGAAGTGGGATTGCTAGGTTATATGATAGTTCTGATTCATGGATGGACCTAGAGGGCACTATGCTAAGTGAAATAAGTCAAACAGAGAAAGATAAATGCTATATGATGTCATGTATATGTGGAATCTATAGAAAAAATAAAACAAACAAAACAGAAACAAACTTATAGATACAGAGAAAAAACTGATGGCTGCCAGGTAGGAGGGGTGTTGGGGGCCTGGGTGCCCCCCCAAAGTGAATAGGTTAAGATGTATAAATTGGCAGTTACAAAATAGTCACAGAGATATAAAGCACAGTATAGGAAATATAGTCAATATTATTGTAATAATTATGTACAGTGCTGGGGGTTACTAGATTTATCAAGGGGATTATTTCATAAATTATACAAATGTCTAACCACTGTGCTATATACATGAAACTAATATAATATTGAATGTCAACTCTAATAAAAATAAAACATTTTAAAATGGAAAAGACAACTTCTGTTTTCATTCAGTTATACCAGACATTTTGTGGGTCTTTGGGACAATAATACTCACAATTTATCGAGTACCTAATTTATGCTGGTTTAAATACTCTGGTACCAGCTGCCTAGAGCTATATTTAAAAGGATTCTTGGCCTATGGCTGGCTTCACTGGTATAATGTTGTGAAGGATTGTCAATGTCTGACATGGGCTCTGGAGAAATAAATGCAACATATGCATGCATTTACCAGTTGTCTACCAGACCACGTAATCCACACAGCAGTCTTTTGAAGTAGGTATCATGATTTGCATTTTACATGTGAAGAAACCAAGCTTCAACTTTCACTTCCAAACATGTAATTATTCCCACTCTTGCTTTCAATCTCTCTTTCTCCTCAACTAAAAGCTATTTCTCTCTCCTCCTATGTCCAGCTCAAAGTCAGCCTCCTTGATGTAGCCTCTTTGACTCCTCAGACCCTTACTGATGTCTCTATTCCCTGAGCTGTGAAAGGACACATGACTGCATGTTTCCTCCAGGAGGAAGCTTCTTTTCTCAAACCCTTGTAATACCTTGCACAGTGTAGGTCCTATGGGACTTATAAAAATCTTTTTTGATGAATACACTAAAATGACAAGGATTAAGGGGAAAATAAGAAAAAAAACCCTATTAGTAGTCTAAGGTTAAACATGTGATCAGAAAAATAAGATTTGTAATCCAGCCATGAAAATCTTTTCAAAATGTGAGGAAGCTGAGTAAGTAAGCAGGGGGATGGAGTCTCAGTAGAAGTTGCCCACGCTTGAGCGAAGGGCCAGTAGGCATTGATATTACCACTTCTTGGCTTTTTATTCCTCTATTGCCTCCTTCTTTAAGTTTCTTAAATTCAGTATATATGAGAAGGACTCCAAAAATAAATTTATTTATAAAAGTTGTGTATTTATTCTTATATGTTTATATTTCAGTCATCTTCAACATACTCTCCATTTGATATGATACATCTATCAAGACATTTTTTCCACAGCTCAAAACAGTTTTTGAACTCATCATTTTTGGTGCCTTTTAGCATTTCTGTTTTTTGTTGTTGTTGTTTTTTGTTTGTTTCACCACTTCCACATTGGCAAAACATTTCTCTTCAAGGACTTTTTTCATCCAGGCAGACAAAAATAGTCACTTGGGGGCAAGATTGGTGAATAAGGATGCTGGGGTATGGGGGTCCTGATGTTTTTGGTCAAAAACTGCTGAATACTCAGTGCAGTGTGGGCAGGTGTGCTCATAAATCACCCATCATGAAATGGGTAAATGAACTAAAAGAGTCTTCAAAAAAAATTCACTGAAGCCAAAGGCAGCCTCTCACAAAACCAGCTGGTACACTAATACAGATGGGTTCCTAGAACATTCACCTAGCAGGGGAAGCCTGTATTACAAGGAGCCCATCCTACAGAAGATAATTTTGCTTTTGGGGTCCCCCACCTTATATAGCAATACAAAACAAATGACAGATAATCAGGCCTGATCAAGATTCTTGTACTACTTCTAGGTTCAAGAAAGATGTCTGGGAGAGTGTTTTCTATAACTGAGTATGCACCTTGCCATGTTTTACAAGAATAATGAGATAATATTTTTTATATTGGGACCAACCCAATAAAGTTGAGCTATCATTATATCCATCCAATCACCATCTAATCAATATGTGAAGATATTAAAATAGCAACTTAAAAGATGAAAGCCAAGTAAGCAAGCAGATCTCAAGTAGTCATAAAATTAGTCCTTTAAGTTTGAAATGAAAGGTCTTCTCCTGAATTTACGCTCCCTGCTGTCTCTTTCATCTTTAATTCATTAAGTGTGATTTGTTTAGTGCTGAATACCACTTGACACTCATGAGCTGACAGAGCCTAGCCCACTTACTTAACCTTTTTTTTTTCTTTTTTTTGTATTTGCGAGGTCCCTATGGTGAGCAGGTAACCTGAAGTCCTGCTTAAGGTGGAGAAAACATAATATAAGAAACTTAGGCTGGTGAGGCACAGTGGGTTGGGCATCATACCACAAATCAAAAGGTCTCAGGTTCAATTCCTGATCAGGGCACATGCCTGGGTTGCAGGTTCGGTCCCTTTGGTCCTTGGTCAGAGCACATATGAGAAGAAATTGATCAATGCTTCTCTCATTGGTATTTGTCTCCATCTCTTTCTTCCTCTCTCTCTAAAAATAAATAAATAAATAAAATATTCAAAAAGGAAAAAGAAAAGGAACTTAGTATATACTATGTTTTTTCAATTATAGTAAGCTTCTTAATGGCCACATAGTAGAGAAAAATTCCAACTTCAGAGATAAAGAATCTCAAGCTCAGGGAATGGAAAATTATTTGGGTCATGTTTATGTCTCCCTTTGCTAAGTGCTAGTCTGAAGCCATTTTCAGTTAAACTTTCTTTCCCCTCCCAGCCTTGACTATTAATGAATGAGCAATACAGGGAATATATAGTATGGTGTAGAAGCAAACTTTTAATGTCATTCAATCATTGGTAACATCCCACAGATATGCAGAGCATTTTATGTGATCTAAGCATTCTTTTACTGTCTCATTTATCATTTGGCTAAACTACAAAGTAGGCAAGGCTTCTATTAAACACTACATCCAAAAGATGTGGTAAGAGCTGTCTAAGGACATACAACTATTTAGTATTAGATCAAGGACTAGAATCCTCAATTTTTCTTCCTAACAACACTATGTCTTCAAAATGATTTGAAGCTGTGGGAAAATCATGGCTTTGGAGTTAGAGAGAATTTAGATTGAAATATCAGTCTGAATTCAAAATGAAAGCTGTGAGACCTTGTGCAAATTACCTCTCTGAGCCTTAGATCCATATCTGTAAAATATGTATTATAAAGTAGGTATGATGAACTGAGATACTGTATGTAATGTTCCTGGTATCCAGTAGATATTAATAGCAGAAGCCACCAATAATATTTATTTTCTGGAGACATTGGAAGGTTACCATTAAACAACCTTGCTCCAAGTTCCATCCTGGGGAAGGTGATTCTATCCAAGTTCCTTGATGTGGAGCAAGTGGTTTTAAACTAAAGGATTTAGTATGTAACCTGCCTTAGTGTTTCTCCTTTGTAAAAATCATTGCACTTGTAATTTATTATTACATGCTTGTTTTCCTTACTAGACAATGAGATAATCAAAATAGGAATCATACAATTTTATATTTGTATCTCCAGGACCTAGCATACTTCCTTACACATAGAGGTGCTCAATAATTCATTGTTGAACTATGGCAGCCATACTTAGAACTGGATATTAGCAAAGGCGGTCTTACCGTTACCCACTTCCTGTATATCATCTATTATTCTTCCCTGATGTGAGTGAAAAACCCACTCCTGCCTCAGTGAATCTTGGCATGTTTTTGCATTACAGATACCTGAGTTAATCAGATGGAAATAGTGACAAAGACTTGTGGCAGTGGGACCAATGGTCAGGAGGCAGATATTCAAGCCTTGGATTTTGATCACCTTAGCCAGAACAGTAAGAAGACTTGGAAACACTCAAAAATGTATTTTGCTTGGCTAAATTGGTGGGTTAGCTTGTGGCTACTATTTTCTTAGAAGAGTTTCAAATTAGTCCAGGACTTAGGTCAAGACAATTGTCTAGCAGACTTGTAACTAAAACAAATGCAAGTAATTCAGACAAGAGTTATTTAAAGACACAATTTTTGAACTACCCTTAAATGAAAACAGGAGAATTACTTACATATTGTGCCCAGGCATAATCAGTCCATAAGCTTGGGTGGTAAGGCAGATTCTGAAGGGTGTAAAAAGACAAAGTAGGAAGGGGTAGGATTCTCTAGCATCCGAAGTAGCAGCAGCAGCCTTAGTTCTGAGTTCTTTCTATAGACTGCTCTATTTTCTTTGGCTGATATTCCTCAACTGCCTGATGCTGGGTGGTTAAAGTTATGGGCTTTGGCAGTTGAGAGCTATGTAACCTCAGGCAAGTTAATCTTTTTGAGTTTAATTTCCTTTATCATAAAATGGGACCAGTACTACTACAGAGGATGATTCAATTATTCATGTAACAAACCTTGACTGAATGTCCACTACAGGCCAGGCACTATATTAGGAACTAAAAAAAAAAACAGTATTAAGCCCTCATAAAGGATGAGTAATGCTGAAGTTAAGATAAGCATCGATTTTTAAACTGGTGGAAACCCTTGAATTTCTAACTCATTCCCTCTGAATCCCTTTATTCATTGTCTGCCATTCCCTGATGCCTGGCTATTTCCCCAGGGAAAAGATATAGAAATATAAGATGGCTGAAGTAGGAAAGTGAGCAGAAGAAAATGGACAATACAAATTTGGAGGATTTTTTTGTGGAATTGGTTCATCATCTTTATGTATACAAAAGACATTGATTGTTCTTGTTACAGATTTCAAATCAAATGATAGAGTACCGATTATGGGTATCAAATGTCCTCAACACCAGTCTAATATTTTTTATTTAATAGGATATCGTGTGACTTCCACTGTGGTTCCCAGTTGACTGCTGCCTTTGTCTTAGTGGTGTGGAGTTGGGTCATGCAGCAGAATTGATGATTGGGGCCTGTGCTGTATCTAGCAGTCCAAAGGGACAGATTGACTGTTATGCTGAACAATAGAGCTTGAGTTATACTTCTCACATCTAGGGCACTATAGAAATCAGTGAAAATTTATTCTGGAAGCCCCATAATTAAAATAAAAATATTTTTCCTCTCAGGATTAGAGGAAAAGTGATTTATTAGGGGTTGCCAAAGAATTCTCTCTAGTTATTCAACATCTTTCACTGATTTCTATAAATATACATATAGAACAGAACAAAAAATCATTCATATTTCCTTTCAAAACATTGTTCTGTGTTTATGTGAAGGCTGGTAATTTTTGAGACCTATTGATTTTTCCTAAAATAACATGATTTAGTCTTGAACTCCCATGCTTACAGTTGAAGAGATGAGGGCCTGGAACATTCAATTATCAAGAAAAATTATAAGGTGAAAGCTAAAGTTTTTCCAAATATCTATAGCTTCTCCCATTCTACCCTACCTTTACATTTCTTCATTAAACATCCCTAGCAAATCAGTTTTCATAAAGAGAAAAAGAAGAAATATTATTTTAGAAAAAAATCTCTGCTATGATATTTGTAATAAAATAACATGAAAAGTTTGAACATGACTATCTGACAAATATCCTCCTTAAAGGAATAAAAAATAAAGAATACGACATGTTTTTGAATTTAATAACCCAGTGAATTATCATATACTTAAGAAAGAGGCTTAAAGGAATTTTAAAAGACTTTGTTTATGCTTGTCAATAGTTCCTAAGATAATATTTCTTGGCTTATTTTGGATTCTTTCTAGCCTCCTTCTCATACTGAGTTTTCCTTCAGCCACTCTCTGGCACCTTTTGAACCTTCTGCTTCCCTTTCATCTCTATCTCTCCTACTAAAAATGAGCTCAAATCTAAGGGAAGCCAATTACTAAAGATTTGTCATGAGGACATGGGGGTTTGTTAGCAGTCGCTTCTTTTGAAAATTGTTTCCTTTACAAAATACATTTTCCTAAAATGGAAAAAAGTTCTCCCCAAAGATTGTAATGTTATTTCATAACACTTTCGAAGAGATAAGAATAATAGCTTCACAAAAGTTGTATCATAAATTATAAACAATCACACATAAGATCCAAATATCTGGAACTGTCTCCTTCAGAAAAATTGAATGGATACATAGCTGATTCAATCTGAATATGTTAGAGGAAGAATTTAAGCATGAGCAAGGGATTGTGAATATTGCAGAACTCTCAGTAGTGTTGGTGGTGGGTAAGTATTGGTGTGGCCTTCCCTGGAGACTCACTAAGTTGGTGCAGAAAGTCCATGGTGGATCTGGAAGTCCCAGAAGACAACAATAATTTTGTACCTAAAATTTCTAATTTCACTTTCACTTTCTAGTCCAGCACATGAGGAGCTTAGAAGTTGGGGTTCCATACTAACAACAAGTAAAAAAGCTGAAAAAACTGAAAAAAGCCAATAATTATTCTTAGGTCTGGCAATGAAGTGAAGTTAGAGGGAAAACCATTGGCCCTCAAATTGAAGAGATACATAGGGGAATGCCTAAAATCATATTGTACCAGAGCAAAAACTTCCATGAAAACCAGCGCTTATAGAAAACCTTGGCCTATAATTGACAACTTGCTGGAGGCTAAATGAGAACAACTCAGAGTTAACAATACCAAGGGTGATCAATCATAGGAGCCCCACATTTTTGTGTTCTACTTCCAGGAGCTTGAGTTAGTCCTCACAGTGAATATTAAAGAAAATCACCTCTTTGTCCATGTGTCTTTTATATATGTTCCTTGATGGACCTTCCCCTACTTTCCCCAAAGTCAAAGGGGGTACATTTGAGGATGGGAGGTGGGGATGGGTGGGGAAGGAGGCTGTAGTGGGCTGAAAATGGAGACAACTGTACTTGAATAACAGTTGAAAAAAAAAATAAAACCAAAACAAAATATTATTTATATTAATATATAATGGTTTATTATTTTCATTTTAAAATATATTTATAAATTTAAAAAATACCTCTTGTTTCTAGCAGAGAGGAGAAAAAAACTGTTATCAAATATGCCAGAGTATTCTATTATTCTTAACAAGATCTGCTTTCAGGAGAAAGTAGTTTATTGGAGTCTACCTATCTTGTTGGGGTTTTATCAGAGCCTAAACTACCTGGAGAAAATAAAATAACTGTCATCCAAGTCTATTCCTCATACGGGGGATGGGAAATACACAATTCTACCTGCCCCCAGTTATTTTGTGTGACTTAAGGGGAAAAAAGCAAAAATGAGAAACACTGTTTGTTGGGAACCACCTTGCCTGGTTTCAGAAGCTGTAAACTCCCATGGCTAAGGCTGAGTAAAAAGACCTTGGGACCATAAGCCATTAAGGAGACAAAGCTTATCTCCCTGGCAGGGGTGCCACTTCTTCCCCCTTTTACTTCACTCTGCTTGGCCCCAGGCAGATTACTGGTTAACCAATGACAGGTAGGATTCCTCAAAGGAGGGACAACCTAAGACAGGAACGGTCATGAAGGGGCCCTCAGGGAAGGACTTGGGGGACTATAGAAAAAGGGGGCTGAGGCAGTGCCCCTACCAGGGAGATAAGCTTTGCCTTCTTAATGGCTTACGGTCCCAAAGTCTTTTTATTCAGCCTTAGCCATGGGGGATTACAGCTTCTGAAACCTGGCATGTCAGTTCCCAACAACTGGTGATTTTCACTGTCCAGAGGCACAATCTATCTTCAAAAGGCTGAAACTTAACCATGGAGTTGTAGAATGTTTCTCCTCTTTACACAGTTTACCACTATATTATTAAAAGTTATTAACTGCAGTTCCTTTCACCTAGTACATAATGTCTACCCATCAAGAAAAAAATTACAAAGCATACTGAAAGGCAGAAACAAACAAACAAACAAAAAAGCCACAAAACGACCCACGTGGTTTGAAAACATTGAACAATGATAAGAACAAAGTCAAATATGGTAGAATTATCAGATGAGGAATTTTAAAGACTATGATTAATATGTTAAAAACTTTAATGGAAAAAGTAGATAACAAGAAAGAAGAGATGGGTAATATGAGCATAAAGATGGGAATACTAAGAAAGAATCAAATAGAACTGTTAAAGATCAAAAGCACTTTAAAATAAATAAATAAATAATGCCTTTGATGGTCTCACTAGTAGACTAAACATAGCGGACAAAAGACTCTTCGAGATTGATAAATGACAACAGAAACTTCCCAACTTCCAAAACTGAAAAGCAAAGAAAAAAAAAACTGAATATAAAAAAAAACCAGAATTCCAAAAACTGTAGAAAAATTACAAAAAGTATATATATATATATATATATATATATATATATATATATATGGAATAACTGAGGAAGAAAGAGAAAAAAGCAAAAAAAGAAAAGTTCCAGGCATACTGACAAAATTTCCCCCAAATTAAAATCAGAGATTAAACCAAAGGTCCAGGAATATCAGAGAACACTATGCGGGATAAATGAAAGAAAAAAAAAAAGAACCATACACTTACACATATTATTCCCGATGTTCAGAAAATAAAGGGGGGAAATGTTCAAAGGAGACAGAGGAAAAGAAAAGCCTTACCTATAGAGGAACAATAATGAGAATTGCATCCCTTTAGAAATAATGCAAACAGAAAGAGTAGAATGAAAAATGTAAAATGCTAAGAAAAAAAAACACTAACTAGAATTCTATGCCTTGTGAAGTTATCCTTCAAAAGTGAAAAATAAATATATACCTTTTCAGACAAACAAAAACTGAGGGAATTCATTGCCAGTAGACCCAACTTGCAAGAAAATGTTAACAAATTTTTGTTTAGAGAGAAAGACTATGATATAGTCAGAAACTCAGATCTATCTAGAAAAAAAAGCAGAGAAGGAATAAGTAAAAGCAAAAAACTTTAATTTTGCATCTTGTTATTTGTTCTAAGAAATCACAGTTTGTTCAAAATCCTAATAGCAACAATATATTCAATTATTCATGCTTATGTTCATTTATTTGCTAATGTAAACATATGTATAAGTGAAATGAATGACGATGATACAAGAAAGAGGTACTTGGAATATTTTGTTATTATAAGGCACTTGTACTACATAAAGTGGTATAGTCTTTTTTTATAGTTGTTCAATGAAGTTGTCTCCATCTCCACCCCACCACAGCCCCCCATCCAATCCATCCCTACCTCCCACCCTCCAACCTACCCCTTTGGCTTAGTCCATGTGTCATTTATGCATGTCTTTTGTTGGCCCTTCCCCTAGTATTCCCTATTATCCATCTCCCCCCTCCTCTCTGGTTACTGTCAGTTTGCTATTTATTTCAATGTTTTTGGTTATATTTTGCTTGCTTGCTTGTTTTATTGATTAGGTTCCATTTATAGGTCAGATCATATGGTATTTGTCTTTCACAGCCTGGCTTATTTCACTTAGCATAATACTTTACATTTCCATCCATGCTGTCACAAAGGGTAGGAATTCCTTCTATTTTCTGCTGCATGGTGTTCCATAGTGTAAATGTGCCATAGTTTTTTTTTTTAATCCACTTATTTACTGGTGAGCATGAAGCAATATAGTATTACTTGAAAGTGGGCTTGGATTAGTTATAAATGCACATTATGAACTTTAGGGCAACCACTAAATAAAGTTAAATATATAATTAATATATTAAGGAAGAAGAGAGAATGGAGTCATATAAAATACTCAATTGAAACTCTTAAAGGCAAAGAAATTGTGGAAGATAGAAGAAGGAGCAAAGAACAAAGGAGAAATAAAAAACAGTAATAAATGTGGTAGCAATTATTCTCCAACTATATCAATAATCAACTTAAATATTAGTGGACTAAATGAACCAAAGACAGAGACAGTTACACTGGATCAAAAAACAAGACCCAGACTTGGCTGTTATGGCCCAGTGGATTGAGTGCCGGCCTGCAAATCAAAGGGTCTCTGGTTTGATTCCAAGTTAGGGCACATGCCTGTGTTGTGGGACAGGTCCCCAGTTGGAGGCATGCGAGAGGCAACCACACATTGATGTTTCTCTCTCTCCCTTCCCCTCACTCTAACAATAATATATAAATAAAATCTTTTGAAAAATAAGACCCAATTACAAATGTTGTCTACAAGAAACTCAATTTAAATATACTCATGCAGATTAAAAGCAAATGGCTAAAGAAATATATAAATGCTAACACTAATGAAAATAAAACAGGAGTAGCAATTTTAACTTCATACAGAGCAGAATTCAAAGCAAGAAAAATTACCAGAGACAAAGAGGAGCATTATATAATGATAAAGGAGTAAGTTTGCAAAGAAGATATATAATGCTTAATGTGTATAGACAAAACACAGCATCAAAATATGTGGTGAAAAAGTAAATAGAGCTGTAAGGAGAAACAGGTGAATCCACTATAACAGTTGGAGCGTTCAATACCCATCTATGATAAATGGGTGGATCCAGCAGGCAGAAAGTCAAAAGACCATAGGTGATCTCAACCAAACCATTAATTAAGTATATGTAATGACATCTACGGATTACTTCATCCAACAACAGTAGAAAACACATTATTTTCAAGTATACATGGAACATTCAACAAGATAGACCCGATTTGGGGGGCAGCATAAGACACATTTATCAAGCTTAAAATAAAAATACTCAAATAATATCTATTTGCAGACTACAATGAAATTAAAGTAAAAGTCAATAACAAAAAGACAGTCAGAAATCTCCAAAGTACTTGGATGTTAAACAATACACTTCTTAATAATACATAGATCAAATAAGAAATCTTGAGAGAAACTTTAAAATATTTTATCTGAATGAAAATGAAAATACAACTTTTCAAAATTTGCAGGATGCAGCAAAAGAAATGCTTAGAACAAAACTTAAACTATTTAATGAATATGTTAGAATAGAAAAATCTAAAATCAATGATCTAAGTTTCTACCTTAGAAAAATGAAGAGCAAATTAAATCAATGTAAGCAGAAGAGAACAAATAATAAGAATTAGAGAAGAAATCAACAAAATCAAAAACAGAAAATCAATACAAGAAACCAAAAGAACCAAAAGTTGTTTCCTTGACATGATCAATAAAATTGATAAGCTTCTAGTAAAGCTATCTAAGGAAAAAAGAGCAAATACAGGAAAAAAGGAGAACTTAATGCAATGCAAATATAGTTGGGAGATTTAATCCTTTACTTTCAAAAAATGGAAAGATCATCTAGAAATAGAACCAACATGGAAACAGTGGATTTAAATTATATCACATACCAAATGAACCCAACAAACATATACAAAACATTGCATCCAACAGAAGCAGAATACAATTTTTTCAAAAATATCTGCAACATTTTTTAGGACAGAATACATGTTATCCCACAAAACCAGTCAGCACATTAGAGAAAACAGAAGTTATATCAATTATCTTTTCTTGCCACAATATTATGAAACTAGAACTCAATAACTGAATGGGGAATTTACAACTACATGAAAGTTAAAGAATATATCCCTGAATAACCAATGGATCAAGGAAGAAAGCAAAAGGGAAACTTAGAAAATACATTGAGACAAATAAAAATAACACAATATACCAAAACTTATGGGACACAACAAAAAACAGTACTAAGAAAGAATTTTATAGTAATAAATGCATACATCAAGAAAAAAGAAAATTTTCAAATAATCAACTTAACTTTATGCCTAAAAGAACTAGAAGAAAAAGAAGAAATGAAGGCCAAAGTTACAAGAAGGATCAAAATAATGAAGATTAGAGGAAAAATAAATGACATAGAGAACCAAACAACAGAAAAGATAATAAGCTAAAAATTCGTTGAAAGGATTTTATGTTTTAAAATATATTTTATTGATTAAGCTATTACAGTTGTCCCAATTTCCTGACCTTTATCCCCCTCCACCATGCACCTCCCAGGCTCCAGTATCACCCCTTTTAGTTCATGTCCATGGATTACATGTAAGTTCTTTGGCTTATCCATTTCCCATACTATTCTTAACCTACCCCTGTCTATTTTGTACCTACCATTTATGCTTCTTATTTCCTGTACCTTTTCCCCCATTCTTCCCCTCCTCTTCCCACTGATAACCCTTCATGTGATATACATCTCTATGATTTTCTGCCTGTTCTAGTTGTTTGATTAATTTTTGCTTTTTAGATTCAGTTGTTGATAGTTTTGAGTTTGTTGTCATTTTACTGTTCATAGTATTGATCTTTTTCTAATATAAATCCCTTAACGTTTCATATAATAAGGGCTGTGTGATGATGAACTCCTTTAACTTGACCTTATTGATAATCCCTTTGTCTGCCTTCCCATTCTAAGTGATAACATTACTGTAGAGAGTAATCTTGGATGTAGGTCATTGCTTCTCATGACTTCAAACACTTTTTTCCAGCCCCTTCTTGCCTGCAATTTTTCTTTTGAGAAATCAACTGATAGTTTTATAGGAACTCCTTTGTAGGGAACTGTCTCCTTTCATCTTCCTGCTTTTAATATTCTCTCCTTATCTTTAGTCTTGGGTAACTGAATTATGATGTGCCTTGGTGTGTTCCTCCTCAGGTCCAATTTCTTTGGGATACTCTGGTCATGCTGGACTTCCAGGAAGTCTGTTTCCTTTGCCAGAGTATGGAAGTTTTCCTTATTTTTTCAAATAAGTTTTCAATTTCTTGCTCTTCCTCTTCTCCTTCTGGAAGTCCTATGACTCGGATGTGGAAACATTTAAAGTTGTCCCACAGGTGGTTTTGGAGCCTTTCCTTTCCTTTTATCTTTTTTTTTTTGCATTCTTTTTTCTTCATTCTGTTCCAGTTGGATGTTTATATTTTCCTTTTGTTCCAATCATTGATCTGAGTCCACGTTACCTTTCTTTCACTATTAGTTCCCTGTATATTTTGCTTTATTTTGTGTTTTATATATTTTTTGTGCAGTCTTCATTTCTAACTTTATTTTGTGACTGAGCTCAATAAATTCTGTGAGCCTCCTGATTATCAGTGTTTTGAACTCTGCATCAGACAGGCTGTCTATGTCCTCATTGCTTAGCTCTTTTTCTGGAGTTTTGATCTCTTTTTTAATTTGGGCCACATTTATTTGTCTTGGTGCACTGATTTGTATGAATGTTTCTTTATCTCTTCAGTTGTTAGAGTTCATGTCATTTGCTTCTGCAAGTTGTGTATGTTTATTTTTTTTAAATTGGTTGTTATACTTATTTTGGTTGTGTGAGGAAGCAAAGTGTTTCTACCTACATCTCCATCTTGATTGGAACTGGGTTCTTTGAAAGGACTTTAAAAATGAAAATTCTTCAGTTAAACCAACCCAAAAAGGGAAAAACCTAAATAAATAACATTATAAATGAAAGAGATGACATTACAACTGATAACAGAAATATAGAGGATCATAAGAGACTACTATAGACTAAAATACATCAACAAATTGGACAATATAGAAAAATGTATAAAATCCCAGAAACATACCACCTACATAATTGAACCATTAAAAAATAGTAAACATGTACAAACCCACAATGATTTAAAAGATTAAATCAGTCATCAAAAACCTCCCAAAAAGACAAGTTCAGGACAGGATGATTTTACTGTAAAATTTTACCCATCATTTAAAGAATTCCTGGAAGTCTTACTCAAGCTTATTTATAAATCTCAACATGAAGGAACATTCTCAAACTCATTTCATGAGTCTAGCATTAACTTGATATTAAAACTAGATATAGATACAAGACAAGAAAAGTACAGGCTAATGTCACTGATGAATATAGAGCTAAATTTCTCAACAAAGTACTAGCTAACAGAATTTATTAGCACATTGAAAAATCTCATACAACCAGTGCTGTAGAGGTTGTGGAGAAATGGAAACCCTAGGCACTACTGGTGGGAATGCAGACTGGTGCAGCTATTATGGAAAACAGTATGGAAATTTCTTAGAAAGCTAAAAATTAAACTGCTTTTTGACCCAGAAATACCATTGCTGAGATTATACCCTAAGAATCCTGAAACACCTATTCAAAGATCCTATGCACCCCAATGTTCATAACAGCACAATATACAATTGCCAAGGGCTGGAAAGAACCTAAGTGCTCACCAGTAAATGAGTGGATCAAAAAACTATGGGACATTTACACAATGGAATACTACACAGCAGAAAGAAAGAAGGAGCTCCTACCCTTCGTGACAGCATGGATGGGACTGAAGAACACTATAGTAAGTGAAATAAGCCAGGTGGAGAAAGACAAATACTATATGATCTGACCTATAAGTGAAACCTAATCAACATAACACTCAACCAAAATATAATCAGAAACTTTGAAATAAAGAACAAACTGATAGTAACTAGAGAGGAAGGGAGACAAGGATAATTGAAGATACTAGGGGAAGGTCCATTAGGGAACATGTATAAAGTACACATCAAAAAAGCCAAATGGTGTAGGTTTGAGGGTTAGAAGCAGCGATGGGTGGGATGGGGGGTGTGGTGGGGTGTCCTGATACACCACGGTTTGTAGGTTTGATGCCCAGTCAGAGCACATATAAGAATTAACCAATAAATATATAAATAAGTGGAATGCAAGTCGATGTTTCTCTCTCTCTCTCTGTCTGACTCTTTCTCTCTTCCTTCCTTGCTCTCTAAAATCAATAAAAATGTTAAAAAAGAAAGATATAGGACCTTTGTCTTAAACCACTTACAAAAATGAACCTGAAATGAATTTATAGTCTTAGGTGTATGACCTGAAATCATAAAGCTCCTCAGAGAAAATAGAGGTGGAAAGTTCACTGATATTGGTGTTGGAAATGACATTTCAAATATAACACCAAATGCACAAACAACAAAAGAAGAAATCAACAAGTGGGACTATATCAAACTAAACAGCTTCTACACAGCAAAGAAATTATCAACAAAAATGAAAGATAATCTATGGAATAGGAAAAATATTTCTGAACCACATATCTGATAAGTGGTTAATATCAAAAATATCAGGTCTGTCAAGATGTCCAACCATGTAATATGAAAAATAGAGACAGTTAGTGAAGAAGATACAAGATATAAGCATCATTGTCCTAGGTACAATGATGCTTCCATTGTCCTAGGTACAATGATGCTTCGGTCCCCTTTGAAGTAGGCACCTTAGGACCTCACATAGTTCTCCCAATTGCCTTCAGTTGCCCCATCATATTTTCCTGAATCTTATTGATGGTCTGAAATCTCTTCCCTTTCAAAGGAGATCTTAGTTTTGGGAAAATCCAGAAGTCACAGGGCACCAAATCTGAGCTGTCAGGGGGCTAAGTCACCTGAATGATTTGATATTTAGATAAAAAGCTCTGCATGAGATGTGATGCATGTACAGGCATGTTATCATGATGCAGCTACTAATCATCAATTACCCATAGCTGTAGCCTTCTGAATCTTCTCAATAGTTTCTGTGGAGGAACATTCAAGCTTAATGCAAAATTTGATGCAGATTTGTTTCTCCACTTGCTCAGTCATTTTGAATGTGACAGCCACACATGCTCACTCAGCGGCATCTACCACCCCCTCTGACTACTACAGTGAAGTTGTCATTATTTATCCATGTGCATTCCAGTCTATTCTCCTTGGCTGCCGGGTTACAATGATGCCACACAAACCATTCTCATTATATTACCAGTGCCTGGACTTTTTCCTAACAGACCTCGTGTGTGTGTATAATATTATATATATATATATTTAAGCCCTAAAATAGAAGAAAATCCCTGACATTTGTAACAATATGGATGCACTGTGAGGGCATCTGCTAAGTGTAATGTTAGACATAGAAAAGCAAATCTTATTTATATGTGGACTCTAAAAAACATAAAACTCATAGAAATGGAGAGTAGAATGGTGGTTCCCAGGCTGAGGGGAGGATTACTGGGGAGATGAACATGGGTAAAAATGTTCAGTTACAAGATTAATAAATTCCTAGGATCTAATGAACAATATGTTTACTATAGTTATCAATACTATAATATATACTTGAAAGTTGTTATGGGAACAGTTCTATAATGTTCTCATTGTAACAACAACAACAAGATAAAAATTATGTGATGTGAGGAAGGTATTAACTAACTTTATTGTTGCAAACATTTCCCAATATATATGTGCATCAAATCATCACACTGTACACTTTGTTTACACAATGTTATGTCAACAATAAAGTTGGAAGAAAAATGTCTCATATAATGTTGGAAGAAAAAACACATTATCATTTATAAGAGTACCAAAAATGAAAAAAATGATACATTTAAAAAAATATATACAAGTTATATGTAAAGGAAATCATAAATTAATGAAAAATATCAAAGAAGAAAGAAATGGAAGATATTCTGTATCCTTGGATAGGAGGACTAAATATTTTCAAGTTGTTAATTCTTCCCTATTTGATATGTAGATCAATGTAATACCAGTCAAAATCCTAACACATTATTTTGTGGATGTTGACAAGTTGATTCTAAAGTTTATATGACAATGCAAAAGACACAGAATAGCAATTCATTAATGAAGAAAAACAAAGCCAGATGACTGACACTACTCAACTAAAACATTTACTAAAAAGCTGCAGTAAAGAAGGTACTGTAGTATCAGTGAAAGAATAGATAAACAGATTAATGGCACATAGAACCCAGAAACATATCCAATATATATAGTCAGCTGATCTCTGAGAACAAGCAAAGACAAAACAGTTGGACAATATCAGTCTGCTCAACAAGTGGTCCTGGAACAACTGGATATACATATATAAAAATAATATAGACTTTGCTCCTCACATAAATTGAATAAAAATTGATCATAAACCTAAATGTAAAATACAAAACTGGAAAACTCCTAGAAAATAACATAGTGAAAAACATAGATGACCTTGGGCATGATGAATTTTTAAATATAGTAATAAGGTATGGTCAATTAAAGAATGAATTCACAAGATGAACTTCATTAAAACTAAAATCTCCCACTCTGTGAAAGACAATCTCAAGAGAATAGACAAGGAAAATCTCAAATTGGGAGAAAATATTTGCAAAGGGATGATCTAATAAAGAACTGTTATCCAAAATATACAAAGAAAACTTAAAACTCAGCAATGAAAACACAAATAACCTGATTAGAAAATGGTCTGAAGAACTGAACTGATATCTCACCAAAGACAACATACAGATGACAAGTAAGCATATATCACTAGGGAAATGAAAATCAAAACAATTTGACACTACCATATGCCTATTAGAATAGCTCAAAATTCTAATACTGACAACACCAAAAGCTGATAAGGATGTGGAGCAACAACAACTTTTTACATTGCTGGTGAGAATGCAAAATGGTACAGGCACTTTAAAAAAGAGTTTGGGAAAAGAAAAACTTCCAGCCAAGATGGAGGCATAGGCAGATACACAATGCCTCCTTACACAACCAAAAGAAGGACAACAACAAATTTACAAACAAAAATCAACCAGAATGGCCAGAAAATAGAACTGTATGGAAGTCCGACAACCAAGGAGTTAAACAACATTAATCCAAAATGGTAAGAGGGGTGGACATTGGAAGCCGGGGCAGAGAGAATGTGTGGCAAGGTGGTGACTGGAAGACTGGGTGGGAAAGGTGGTAGTTGGCTGTCCCACATTTGTGTGTGGATAAACTGGGAGGGACAACTGGGGAGAAAGGCAGACCACATGACCTAGGGTTCCAGCATGGGAAAAGAAAGCCTCAAAACCTCTGGTTATAAAAACCTGCTGGGGTTACAGTGGCAGGAGAAACCCCCAGCCTCACAAGACCATTCATTGGAGAGACCCACAGGATCCTAAAACATACAAAAACTGACCAAACTGAAAATCAGCACCTGAAGGGCCCAATTTGCTTGTGCAGGAAGTGATTGAAAACTGGTCAAGAGCCTAGCAAGCAGCATTGTTGCCTCTCTGAACCCTCCTCCAGAGACAGAACCATAACACAGAAAAGTGAGTTGCCCTGCCATAGCCAATATATAAGGCTACACCTCTTACAATGTAACAGGTGTGCTGAGACAAATAAATACACCCCAAATAAAAGAACAGATCAAAACTCCAGAAAAATAACTGAGCAATAAAGAGAAAGCTAACCTATCAGATGTAAAGTTTCAAACACTGGTAATCAGGATGCTCACAGAAATGACTGAGTACAATCTCAAAATAGAGGAAAAATGAAGGCTATGTGAAGTGAAATAAAGAAACACAAACAGGGAACCAACAGTAAAGGGAAGGAAACAAGGACTCAAATCAACGATTTGGAACAAAAGAAAGAAAGAAATATTCAACCAGAACATGAAGAAAGAAAAATTCAAAAAAATGAGGAGAGGCTCAGGAACCTCTGGGATAACTAAGCATTCCAACAACTGAATCATAGGGGTGTTGGTAGAAGAGGAAGAGCAAGAAATTGAAAACATATTTCAACAAATAATGAAGAAAAACTTCCCCAATCTTGCAAAGGAAATAAACTTCCAAGAATTTCAGGAATCTCAGAGAGTCCCAAAGAAGATGGACCCAAGGAAGCTCACTCCAAGGCACATCATAATTCAATTACTCAAGATTAAAGATAGAGAATCTTAAAAGAAGCAAGAGAAAAGGAGACTGTTGCCTACAAAGGAATTCCTATTAAGCTATCAGCTGATTTCTCAAAAGAAATCATGCAGGCAAGAAGGGGCTGGAAAGAAGTATTTGAAGTCATGAAAGGTCAGGACTCACATCCAAGATTACTCTATCCAGCAAAACTATCATTTAGAGTGGAAGGGTGGATAAAGTGCTTCCCAGATAAGGTCAAGTTAAAGGAGCTCATCATCACCAAGCCCTTATTATATGAAATGTTAAAGAGATTTATCTAAGAAAAAGAAGATGATCAAAAACATGAACAGTAAAATGACAACCTCACAACTCTCAAACACCGAACCTATGAAAACAAAAACAAAAACCAAACTAAGCAAAAAAAATAAAATAGGAACAGAATCACAGAAATGGAGATCACATGGAGGGTTATTGTCTCGGAGGGGAGGAGGGAGAATTAGGAAAAATGTACAAGGAATATGAAACATAAATATTACGTACAAAGTAAATAGGGGGGTTAAGAAGAGTATAGGAAATGGAGAAGCCAAAGAACTTATGTGTATGACCCATGGACATGAACTAAGGGTGGGAAATGCTAGTGGGATGGGGAGTGTAGGACAGAGGCTAATAGAGGGGAGGAAAAAATGGGAGAACTGTCATAGCCTACTCACTAAAATATACTTAAAAATGAAGGTGGTGTGAAAGTGAAAAAAAAAGACAAAGGCATACAAAATACAACCCTTATTTTTTTTATTAGAATCATTAAACACAAATTGTTCTGCTGAAAAAAGAAAAAGTTTGTTTGAGGTTTTTTTATTTTAATTGCTGTTCAAGTACAGTTTATGTCTTTTACTCTCATCCCAGCCCACCCTCCAGCACTCCTCATCTCCTTACAGTTTCCACCCCGCTCTTGTTTTCTTCCATGTGTCCTTTATACTTATACCTGCAAACCCTTCCCCATTTCTCCTGAAATTCCCTCCACTCTCCCCTCTGGTCACTGTCATCCTGTTCTCAATTTCAGTGTCTCCCGTTATAATTTGGCTGTCTGTTTTGTTGAGTAGGTTCCTGTTAAAGGTGAGATTATATGGTATCTGTCTTTCACTGCCTGGTTTATTTTGATTAGCATAATGCTTTCCAGTCCATCCATGCCATTGCAAAGGGTAGGAGCTCCTTCTTTCCTTCTGCTGCATAGAATACCATAGTGTAAATATACTATAGTTTTTTGATCCATTCATTTGCTGATGGACACCAAGGTTTCTTCCAGCACTTGGCTATTATAAATTGCACTGCTATAAACCTTGGGGTGCATAGGTTCTTTTGAATTGTGTTTCAGGGTTCTTAGGATATAATCCTAGCAGTGGAATTGCTGGTTAAAAGGTAGATCCATTTTTACTTTTCTGAGAAAATTCCATTTTGTTTCCCACAGTGGTTGTACCAGTCTGCAATCCCACCAACAGTGCACTAGAGTTCCCTTTTCTCCACAGCCTCTTGAACACTGGTGGTTTGTTGCTTTGTTTATGATGGCCATTCTGACTAGTGTGAAATGGTATGTCATTGTGTTTTTAATTTGCATTGCTCTGATAGCTAATGATACAGAGCATCTTTTCATGTGTCTCTGGATCCTCTGTATGTCTTGCTTAAGAAAATATTTGTTCAAGTTCTTTGCCCATTTCTTAATTGGGTTGCTTGTCTTAGAGTGGAATCATGTGAGCCCTTTATATATTTTGGAAATCAAACACTTCTCTGAGGTAACATTGGCATATGTGTTTTCTCATGTGGTTTGTTCTGTTTTTATTTTAATACTGTTTTATTTAGCTATGAAGAAGCTTTTTATTTTGATGAGATCCCATTTGTTTATTCTTTCCTTTATGTCCCTTGTTCTAGGGGACATATCAGTGACAATATTGCTGTGGGAAATATCTGAGATTTTCCTGCCTATGTTCTCCTATAGGATCATAATGGTGTTATGGCTTATATTTAAATCTTTTATCCACCTTGAATTTGTATTTGCATATGGTGTAAGTTGGTGTTCGAGTTCCATTTTTTTTTTTTTTTTGCACGTAGCTGATCAGTTCTACCAACACCATTTGTTGAAGAGGCCATTTTTACTCCATTTTACATTGCAGCCCCCTTTGTCAAATATAAACTGACTGTAAAGAATTGGGTTTATTTCTGGGCTCTATGTTCTGTTCCATTGGTCGATGTGCCTGTTTTTATACCAGTACCAGGCTGTTTTGATTACAGTGGCCTTGTAATACAGTTTGGTATCAGGCATTGTGATCCCTCCTACTTTGTTCTTCTTTCTCAAAATTGAGGCAGCTATTTGGGGACATCTATGGATCCATATAAATTTTTGAAGTGTTTGTTCTATGTCTGTGAAATATGCCATTCATACTTTAATAGGTAGTGCATTGAATCTGGACATTGTTTTGGGTAGTATGGATACTTTGATGAAGTTAATTCTTCTGATGCATAAACATCAGAAGAATTAACTTCAGAAGAAATGTTTCCATTTTTTAGTGTCTTCCCTGATTTCTTTCTTCAGTGTTGTGTAGATTTCTGAGTACAGGTCTTTTACCTCCCTGGTTAGGTTTATTCCTAGGTATTTTATTTTTCTTGTTGCAGTATAAAGTGGAATTTTTTCTTGATTTCTGCTTATGCTGTTTCATTGTTGTTATACAAAAATGCCTTTGATTTCTGGATATTGAGTTTGTATCCAGCTGTTTTGCCAAATTCATTTATTAGTTCAAGCAGTTTTTTGGCCAAGTCGATAGGATTTTCTATGTACACTATCACATCATCTGCAAGCAATGACAGTTTTGTTTACTCCTTTTTGATTTGGATGCTTTTTATTCCTTTTCTTGTCTGATTGCTCTGGCTGAAACTTCCAATACTACATTGAATGGAAGTGGTGAAAGTGGACAACCATGTCTTGTTCCTGATCTTAGTGGAAAAGATTTTAGTTTTTGTCCATTGAGTATGGTGTTGGCTGTAGGTCTCTCATATATGGCCTTCATTATGTTGAGGAATGCTCCCTGTATTCCCACTTTGCTGAGTGTTTTTGTCAAAAATGGGTGCTTCACTTTATCAAATGCTTTTTCCGCATCTATTGATACGATGATGTGATTTTTGTCTTTGCTTTGGTTTATGCGATGTATTACATTTATTCATTTGTGAATATTGTACCATCCTTGCATCTTTGGGATGAATCTGACTTGGTCATGGTGTATGAACTTTTTAATGTATTGGTGGATGCAGTCTGCCAATATTTTGTTGAGGATTTTAGCGTCAGTGTTCATCTGCAATATTGGCCTGAAGTTTTCTTTCTTTGCTATGTCTTTATCTGGTTTGGGGATTAGGGTGATGCTGGCTTCATAAAAAGAGTTTGGGAGTCTTCCATCATTTTGGATTTTTTCAAAAAGTTTGTGAAGGATAAGGGTCAGCTCTTCCTTAAATGCTTTGTAAAATTCTCCTCTGAAACCATCTGGTCCCGGGCTTTTGTGTGTCAGGAGTTTTTTTATTACTGCTTCAATTTCATCTGCTGTTATTGGTCTGTTCAAGCTTTCTGTTTCTTCTTCATTGAGTTTTGGGAGATTATATTTTTCTAGAAACTTGTCCATTTCACCTAGGTTTTCAAATTTCTTGGCATACAGTTCTTCATAGTATTTCTTACATTCCTTTTATTTCTGTGGTGTCAATTGCAATCTCTCCTCTTTCATTTCTGATTGTGTTTATTTGGGTCTTCTCTCTCTTTTTTTTTTTTTTTTTTTT